>VZUI01028180.1:0-34281 GCA_013401135.1 Cettia cetti
TGGCCCATTAAACAGAGACAGCTCCTGGGGGAGTTATCTGTGAGTCATGTGGCAAGGCATTGATGAGCCATTAGCAGAAGATAAGGGAAACACTGCCCCACCTGGTTTCAAAGCTCATGAAGATGATGATAGAATACATACTTTGCGGACATCTTACTTTTTAACCTAGGAAAATTTGTTAAAGAGGTGTTTCCCTAGTTTGACATCAGCTGGAGAAGACTCCTGCACAGAAACCAGCTACATCACATCAGTTATTCTGGATAAGACCACACTGCACTAATTGTGTTGTGTACATTGTGATTGCAGTTTTGCAGGGAAAAGCTTGCTCTGAACACGTCCTCTTTCATTTCCTGCTACTGGTATGCTTGGCACCATGTTGTTACTGTCAGTGTTATTGCCACTGCCTTTATTCTCTGTACATGGGAATAAACAGTACAGCAATGTCTTCGCATGACACCCTTTTTCCTTTTCCACAACTTTCTGGGATATAGTGTCCCTTCTCTGTCTTCCACTGACCTTGCAACACCACAGTGGCATTCTCAAGAGCAGAACCTTTCTAATGGTATGCTGAAAGAAGGGACAAAGGCTGGAAGAAATAGGTAAAACAAAGCAAGACAGGAGCCTCTTAATTCTTCACATAAATGAGTTATAGCATGGACAGACAATTGTAAGTCAGCATGAGACCAGTGTATGGTGGAGATAACTTCCACTAAAAGCCATTAGAACTTAATCTTCTTGTCCCTACCTAAACGCAGAATCCATGCTATGTCATCAGCCCCACAGGGAACAGGGCACAGAGACAAACTGCAACTGCAATGAGAACTCCACAAAAATTTTATAATTATAGAATAAAATCAGGTTAGAAGGGACCTCAGGAGGTCTCAGAGTTATCTGTGGGATCAGATTGTGTCCCTCAGGGCTGTATCCAATTGGGTCTTGAAATCCTCAGAGGATAGAGGCTCCACAACTTCTCTGGACAATCTCTTCTAATGCTTGATTGTTGGGAATTTCTTCATGGTGAAGAAACTTCTAACCGTGTCCAGACTGGTACACCTTTTTTTAATTTCCATTTCTGCCCATTATCTTTTGCTCTTCTGCCATGGATCATATAGACCCATCTCCAGGGTTTAGAGTCTCAGCCTCTCTAAATGGACCACGTGCAGCAGCTCCTTGATCACCCTGAACCTTCTTCTCAGTAGACAAAAAGTAAAATCTGCACCAGACCTTTTTCAGCACCTGCCTTGTAACAGGAGTATAATCAATCTAGACTCCTCGTACTCCTCAGGTACTAAACAGAGAAGAACTTACACAGGGTTGAATACTCAATCTCTTAAAGATTTGTTGGTGATGATAGAGGTAAGGGCTCAATCTCCAGTAGTGTTAAGTGTTCTTTTATAGCAGGATATTTCTTGCATGCAGCCATGAAGATGCTTTGTTTCCTCTCTGAATTCAGAGGTTCAGGTCCCTTGAAGCTGTGGTATGACAGCCTTGTCAGCTAGCAGTCCACAGCTCACAGCTTCTTAACTCACTCCGGAAAAATGCAGTCTCAGACTAATTAAACAGACAGCTGCAGCCCCTCACAAGTTGCACTAACATATTGCCCTTTGCTGCTTCCAAGGCTTTCTGGAGGAATATAGTAACTCTCAGGGACTTCAGCCTAGTCTGTAGGCATACACTGAAATTAAACAACCTTCAGTTCCCAGGTTTTACATAAATAATGATGTGCAATAAAAATGGGATTGGGGACTTTAAAGCCAAAAGAAGGTTTAAGGAAAATAAGAAAAGAAAGGGAGTGTACAGGAAATGAAGAAGACAGTCTGTATTTAAAATTATCTTGTGCCATTTTATCTATCAACGTTTGCACAGGAATTCTGAATCAGATTAAATTTTATACAACTACTCCCAAAATAGTTGGATATATTCCAGGTATTTATTATGTGCTGAAACACCTGCCAGCCAAGAATGTGTTGTCAGAGATCATCTTCATAGGTCCTCAAGGAGTCTCTACTACCCTGGCCTTGGGACAAGTTGTGCAGCAAAAGTTAGTTGTTAAATGTCTGAATGTTGCTTTCATCTGGTGTCTGAGAGGGATACTTAAAAGCTGAGCATTTTTAAAGGAATTTGAGAAAACAGACATTCATCATTTTGCAGACTGTATTTCAATTTAATGTATCTGACAGACAAAAGGTACACATGGTGTGACAGTAATTACCTTGGGGTAAACATCAGTAATCTGTGAGTCCCTCTAAAAAATCTTTCAGGTGTGACTGTAGAAGTTCGTATCTATCTGGAGTAGTGTGATCCATATACTATATATGTAAAATATATTTTTAAATACAGATTTTTAAAAAATAAACATATCTGTACTTGAAATAAGTTACATATAGGAATTCAGTAGAGTTACTATTGCCATAACCGTTAAAAAGAGTGCAGTATGTGGCAGGTTAACTGACTTCTGTATTTTATTTCTGCCTGATAAGGGGGGCACAACTTGTGCTAATGATGATGTTTTCACAGTCTGCAGCATCTAATATTACAGTAGAATGTATCTATGACTCAAACCCTCTGACACACTACATAACTTAGGTTTTACGTGAAATGTTTGCCAATATTTCACTTTCTCATTGATATTTATTATTTTATCCAGAGATGTATCACTCAGACATCCTGTGTGTGTGATTAAGGGGATCTTTGGCCACCACATCTGCTGACAGCAGAACTGACTGCCTTAGCAATTGTGTAATAGTACAATTTTATTTCCACTTTTGATTTACTCAAAGTAGGATTAGGGATCAGCATTAAAACTAACTGCCTGGCTACTGCAAACAGCATTCTCTGAAAAACTTCCATGGTTTTCTTAATTTAAAAGCATATTCTGATAAAAATATTTAGATTTCACAGTGCACTTTTATTCTGGACAGCAATATCTGAGGGTATTTGAGAGCTTTATAACTGCCACCAGAGTTGACATAATTTTTTATATATTTAGATAAGTACAAAAAAAGCTGTCAAAAATTATTTAGATCAATGAAGTGCTTTAATTACAGCAATCATTGTACCTTCACATACAGCAGCAAATTGGTGCAAAAAACAATCAGGTGTGAGAACTCCCAAGTCATCTAGCAGAAGAAGAAGGATGGAATCCACTCAAATGTCCCAGCTTTAGAGGCTGCCCCTATCACTTAAACCTCTCTTAATCCTTTCCCCAAACGGACACAGCTGGAGCAGGCCTCGGCAGCTCTTACATGACACAAGGAGACTGCTTTCCCAGCTCAGATTATAACTTCACAGAGGAATTGCTGGAGACACTTTATGTAAGCTTCAGATTTCTGTTTAAAGAGGGTGGTAGCTACATCAGTCTGACTGTGGGCTTTGATATCCATTCTACAATTTGGGCAGATTCCCTGTTACACGTACACACACACACCCCTGTGCATGAAACTCATCCTAAAGTACGAGTGCTCCTCAACAGGCATCAGGCTGGCAACAGGCATCAGGCTGGCAATGCTCTCTGAGAGATGGACAGACACACAGCCTCTTTTCAGATTCCCTTCATTTGTCAGCATAAACAAGAAACTAACCTCTGATAATATTTGACTCTACTTCTTAAGATGGTTACTATAGTTTCTAATTGAAGTGAGCCTGCTGCTGATAGGCAGTTAACTCTCATGTCCATGCTTTTGGGGATATACTGAGCTGTGCATCTTTCAGATGAAGTGCCATAGAAGTATTTAAGTAACCTTTTCTCATGCAGGCCAATGTTGCAGAGATATTCAATGAGAGAGTGTTTGTCTAAAGTACAACTTGCTGTCCTGTGCCAACAGGAGTCCTGACCGAAGTGGCTGTACAAGTGCTTGGCTGCAAGCTGTGCCACTGTCCTGCATGACCATCCATCCATGTCACAATATTGCTGCACAGGGCAGGTGTCACCCGGCTTCATGTGTCACCAGTTAGCAGTGCTGGCCTCTCTGGGGTGAGCCCATGCCTTGCTGCCTGCCAAAAATTATTCCAGCCTGCCTTGAAGTACACGGAAACCATATGGTGAAGAAAACACACCCATGAGTGAGCTGTGTCAGAGTGGGGACTCGGGAGGAGAGCAATGAAGTGTGCAACATGGTGTGGTGGAAACCATTGCTCAGAGTGTCAGGAATCACGAAGAGCAGCGCAGCAGGAACAGCTGTGTGGGCAGCAAAAGCCGTCACATGCTCTGCTTCCACTTTCTGACACAACCCATCCTATTTCCAGCGAGTTTTGATGGAACAATTGTGACTGCAATAAAAATAAAGGAAGCTGACTCTGAGAAGGAGGGAGGATGGAGTTTCATGCTAAGTACCTAGCTGTTTGTGTTCCTTTTTCTGTTGATATCCAAATCAGGGATCAGAAGCTTGTGTGGCCTGACAATAAATTAAGTAAAATTTCCCAATTCTGGACTGTTTTGTCTGTGACAACTAAATATAAAACTGGTTTAAATACCTTAACTGTGTACAAAACACTGTCCTACATGGGTGTTTTTTTGCATCTGCAGGAACAGGTTGTACTGACTACTTGCAAATGTCATATCTATGAACAACTTGATCCCTTCCACACCCGTCAAAGAAGCGGAATCCCGGGAGAATGCCAGGGACAACCCACCCACGGTGTTAATCACCACATACACATTTAGATATACAGAGGAGATGAGCTACAGCAGGAGCTACCTGGGGGAACATGTAGAACCGTCAAAAATTCCCAGCTGGAGGAGTCCTGTGTGTCAATTACCTAATTATGGATATGTTGAGGAGTTCAGACCTGCTTTCAAGGCAATCTGTTGTCTCAAACCAGCTTTTCTGTCTCATCTGTACTCATGACAAGCTGGGATGTTCCTGGACCACCCAGGGAATTCATGAATTCAGTGCAGAGGGTCTGCACAGGGGCACAGCCCTGATACCCACCTTCCCCACACTTGTAACTATGGGATAGACTTGAGTTTCATACTTAGAACTTAGTCTGACAGCTCCTGCCACTTCAAGATACTGTCCTGGTTGTAGAATTTGGAAATCTCTGCTCTTGGATTACTAACTGAAAGAATTTATTCAAATAGAACACAGTTCCAATTCATTCTGGATCATACAACTTCCCCTGAAAAATTGTAATGTTGTCCTAAATAATAAATCAGTGTTTGCTGCTAAGCTTTTATTTATCAAAACCTATGACTCAGTTCTATTATTTTAAGGGAATCACTAGCCTCTGTCACATTTGTAGCAAGACAGGCCTGTAATGAGTTGTCTCAGCCCTGTAATTAGGTGTAAATTATTATGGCAACCATTCCATTAGGTTTAGGCTTTTCTTCATCTAAGTATTAGTAGATTTTACTTTTTGCATGTTTTTATGCACTGAAGAAAAACAGGTATATTTGTCAATTAGACAAGGCTAAAAGGGAAAGCAAGGTGGCCTTACAAAGCCTCTGGAGATCACAATCTATTGATTTCTTTTGCAAAGGTAAAGGGGTATTGCCTCGTGGCACTGTTTCTTCTGCTCATCATGTTCCTAGAGACCCTTTGTCTTTCCAAAGTGCTGTTTTACCCTGTCCCCAAAAACTGTGCAGGCCTGCCCCAGACCTGCTACGTGGGACACTCAATGCTGAGATCCTCCGAGCTCTGCTAGACCATAGTGTTCAGAATCAATAGTTTTAATGCAGACTTTGAGAAAGACAGTGGATTTGTCAATAATTGCTTCAGGGAAATGTTTCTGTTACCAACACTTGCAATCTCCCTTTCCCCCAATACGGAAGAAAAGACTGCCCAAGGGATGCATCTCCACAGCAAGTTTAACCTATGTTTTACCAAATAAACAGCTCTCAAACTGATGCAGAAGGGCTGAATTGGATGATGGGCATGTTTTGATACAGAAAGGAGAAGCACAGCCACTCCCAGTATCCCCAACAGTAGAGCTGCAGCAGCTCACAGGTGCCTTGAAGGTGTGTCCTGCTAGCCAGTGGGTCAGCAGCTGCTGTAATACCTTATCTAGTCTCCTCAAGTTTGGGAGGGAGAAAGAGGAAACCATATTGCTGAGAAAAGGGGTTTGAAACAGTAAGAGAAGTATTTGGTAATAGCCTGAGGTCAAGGCATCTGAGGTTTTCACTTCAGGTTTGAGTTTCTAGGAACAAAGACCCATTACTCCCTCTGTGTGTAAGTGAATAGTGCCCAGCTGAGTGTGGCCTCACTCCCAGCTGAACCCCAATGAAATACTGGTGGATAAATGATATCCATTTCCAGTTTAATAGCTGTCTGTGAGAAAGGAGTGCAGCACTGTTTAGTTTTGACTAGCAATAACCCTGAGCAAATCAGTACCATCTGCTCTCAGCTCAGAGCTTTCCTGAGCAGCATTAAATAAAATAAATGCAAAAGTTTCAGAAAATAACAGCTACCTCCAGAATTGTCAGGCTAGCACCATATGTCAGTCTTCCCTTCCAGCAATGCCCCCAGATCTGTGCCCACCACTACTCAGGAGTGACAAGGTCTGGATCTCAGGCCTGAGATGTTCTCACCCACAGCTTTGGTGTTCCAGTAAATACAGAACAAGAATTTTGTCATGCTATTAAATTATGTTCGGCCTTGCTAACCTCCAGTGACAAATGGCTCCATAAGAACATAATGCTGCCAGCCTCTTTGCTTGCATTTATCTGAAAAATAGTTCTAACACGTCTTAAGGACCTGTCAGGGAAAGAGCCACAACATTTTTATGCAAGATAACTCTGGAAGGAAGCAGGATGAAATGGAACCACCTCAAAGCTTACAGTGGGAAGAAGCATTAGAGACAGTCCAGTGGGAAATGGGTCCCAGGAGGGCCCAGGGACCCACAGCAAATAAGGAGACTTTGTTTCTGTCACAGAGGCATGCCTGCTGAGGGGTGAGAAGCCTGTGGAACCAAATCAGGAGCAAGAACAATGAAATGGCATGGAAGAAACCAATTTCTTGTTTTTCAATTGTAGTAACACCCTCTCCCTTTTTCGTGCTTACAAGTGTAGAGCAGTTGGAGCCAGCCATGCTGCAGTGACACAGAAACTGTGGTGGCAGTGTTGTGTTGAGACGTGGGCTTGTGGTCACTGGAAATGGGCAGCATGGGCTCAGCATGGGCTGACCTGCCCTGACAGGAGGCAGGGTCATAGAAGCAGCTGGGCACCACATGAATTCAGTGGTATTTTGTGGCTGCTGGTTAGACTGACATGAACAGTACTGTGTCCTCTCCTGGAGCTCTGGGAAAACACAGTCAAGATTAAGAGTCCATAAGAGTTGCACACAAATTTTTGGACCTTGAGTCCCAAAGAGAGGAATAAATGAAATATTGTTTTAATTCATCAAGCTAGAGACACATAATACTTTTCCTTTACAACAACTCATAGTTTCTCAACATCCTGTTGAGGTTTGTGCTCCACCTGTTCACTTAGGTAGTTTGAAAGTAAAATGGAGCATCTCTTTTTAATACATGTCCCTGCACAAAAGTGAGCCCCAGGCTTGTTCCCTGACTCTCCCAGAACCTGTCTGCAGGCTGATACTGCTTCTGCCACCAGCTAGGAAACAGAGGGATGTGAGCTGCCATCTCCACATGTGCTTCTGGCTGGCCGGAGCCCGCCCTGCCTTCGTGGGCCATGTGCCCACAGAGCTCCCAGCCAGTGCAGGCTTTCCCACATTGCCATTCCTGGTATCCTTCACCAAGCCACGATGACATGGTGAGGATGATGCACGTTCCAGCTGGGGATGGAGGAGGAATCTGGAGAGTAAAAGAGTGTTCTTTAATGTGCAACCTTGCTCAGACACAGCGAGCTGTGTTCAAAGAGGGTAAGACATGCTTGTTATTGCAGAATAAATATAATGCAAAGAGGCCTTTTCCCACCTGTAGTCCAATTTTAGATTTTTTTTTTCCTGCACTGCAGACAAACAACTTTTAAGTGAGAAGGAACATTTGTCTCCATGTGATACAGGGAAAAAAAAAAAAGTAGATTTAATCTTAATATAACCCCAGTTCTTTGTCAGGGAACAGTTTCAAGGACAGGCACTCGGTTTGGCTGCATGGAGTTTCTGAGAGCCTCCTGATATTCAATAAATCCCCCAATACCAAGCTCAGCACATCAGCAGGGATCCAGTTGGCTTTTACTTCATGTCCCGAGAGATGCCCTTTCAAAGCACATCTTCTCAAAGACAAACTTCTCATTCAGCATTCTACTGGTTCAGTGATCTAAAGCCTAAAGTTGGATATAATCATGACATGTCTGACAGTCAGAATCTGTTATGATCTGCTGGAGTCTGCCAGTTGAATCTGGGATTGTGTGATGAGAGGAAAAGGTGCAGAGGCAGAGGTGGCAGAAGAATGAGCAGCAGAGGTAGTTTGATAGATGATATGAGGAAAATCACTGCCTTGCAGATCTGCAGGATTCTCTTCTATGGGAATAAAGGTGCTTATCCCAAAGCAATGAAATCCTGAATGTAAAAAATGGATGGAACATTACCTGTTGAGTTTTTGGAAGAGCATTTAAACTACCTTGACTCAATCCTGCAATAAAGTTGCAAAAAATAAAGTAATACCCTATCCACTACACTTTACTGAAGATACTGTTGTTTCTTGTTTCTGACTTTGTTGATGATACTTAACAATTACCTGATGCTGAGGCTACATGTATGCTAGTAAACAAACCCTGTTCTCTGGCCTGGAGCCCTCCTGGCATGGTTCAGCTTGTCCATACAGCCAAACTCTCCACTTGCCAAATCAGAGGCTGCATCCAAACAGCCTTCAAGGACCCAGGCTCCTGCCAGCCCATGCTTTGGCTGTGCACAGTAGAGGCTGCCCAGACCTCGCCCATGCCAGGGATCTTCCTGATGATTTAGATCATGAGCTGGTGCTCAGGCCTCAGTTCTGGCTCTATTTTGCTCTGGGCTTTACACTAAAGCCCCAGGTGTTGCATGGAGAGGCTGCTCTGGTTTGAAGGGAGGTGGTGGGAGCAGTGAGGTGCTGTGGGGTGGGTGGGCTGCCCCCTCCATGCTCAGCTGTGTCAGCTGCAGCGTGGCACCTGCTGCCCAGCTGGCAGGGGAAGGCTGGCTTTGGGGCATCATCACTGCCCCTAAACCACAGCAGGGATGGCAGAGGTTTCCTGGCATATACATGTGCACAAGGAAAATTATTTATATTAAGAATGGTTTTCCAGGGAGGAAAAGGAAGGATGTGCTGGAGCTGAGAGCTTTCACAATAAAGGCAAAATTGTCCTGAACAGGATTTCTATATTTTTACAGGAATTTAGGGAATCATAAGAGAACATGTGGGCATGATGGTAGCAGTATCACAGCTCAAGTGATTGCAAAGACATGTTCCTTCAGCTGGGGCAGTGCAGACACCAAGGGAGCAGCCACTGACTCCAGTGGTTGGGAGGGAGGAAGGAGAAAAAAAAGGCCTGTGCAAAGGACCAGATTGTGCAAGGTATTGTAAAGGAGTCTGGAGCAGGACAGGATGTTACAAGACAGTGTCAGGTTTCAGGAAAGGCAAAAGAGAAGGGTAGATCAAAGGTAATTACTAATTCATTCCCCAACAAAACTATGTGATGCTTCCACTCCTTATCTCTGAGTCAAGCCCTTCTTGACTTCTCCCCTCCTTGTCCTGCCCCACTGCTTTCTCCCATTTTTGACTCTTCCTCATCTTCCTCCTCCCCTCATCCAGTCCCTATGTGCTGCCTCTGTATCTGTTGAGCATTTACTGAATGTGCCAGGCAGTGGCAGCCTGGGGATACCTTGGCAATAGTGGGGTCTGTGGCCTTCACCAGAGCCTACCCAAGCCTTGTTTCACTGTTGGGCTAATCGTGTTCAGCGTGTGTGCCATGGCATGACAACAGTGCCCTGGAAGAGGATACACAGAACTGGAAGGTCACAGTGCCTCTGCAGTGGCCCCCAGCTGGATTTCCCAGAGTGCCTTCAAGTGTTTGACAACTTAGGCTGAGCATGAAAAGGAGTGGGCAGGAGTCATCTGCAAGGTCTCGACACCTGGGATGTCCTGTGGTGTCATTTGTGAGGGAAGTGGTGAAAATCCTTTGTGTAACCATGTGCTGCAGACCTCCAGTGTATTTGAGCAAAGTAGATTTTTTTAAATCACATAAGCTAAAGAGCAGTGTCAAAACAAATGGGAAGTGTTGAGCATTTTGCAAAGCACTTCCACCAGTGTCAGTCACCCTTGCTGAGTTCCTTAGGCAGCTGCATGCATCCAGTCCTTGCTCTCCCAGCTTGTCAGAGAGACCTTTCTGATTTTAGAGGTACATGGACAGACGCCTGTCTTTTTGCCTCATTTTGCAAACCCAGCTTCAAAATTAGTGGCAACCAGCTTTTAGAATGTGCAGGAGCTGTGATTAGCACTCCAGCCAGGCAGAGGCTCAGATGAGGGAAGGAATGCCTTGGGGCCAAGGGGGGCCTGTGAATGAACGTACTTTCCCATACTTCCCAAAACATCAAATTTTGTTTTATCACAGCAAGATTGTGAATTGACATACTTCCCCTCCCGGCACAGAGATGTCTCAAAGGCACGCAAAGGGTTTGTGGCAGAAAGTGTTTCTGCTTGGCCATCTGGGCTCCAGTGCCTGAGAGAGGATTTGGCTAACCCTGAGCATGAAGCCATCTGCCAGAGCCATCCACTTCTCCTTTGCTATCTGTGTAATACTCCTTTTATGTACCCACAGCAAATGGCAGACCACCTGCATGTTTTATCTTTTAAAAAGAACCCTCAACTTGTCTGGCTCTGAAATGCAGGATTAGTTGAGAAAAGTTCTCTTATGGACACAGTGTTACTTTTTTAATGGCTGAAGCTGAAGTCATACACAGACCCACGCCTGTATTTAAATTATGCTGAGGGCATGGACAGCTCATGCAAGAGCTATCCATGTGATTGATTGTGATTGATTGTGTATTTTTTTATAAGCTCAATGCTTGTTTTACTGCAGTGCCAAAACCCCACAGTTGAGATTAGGATGCAATAGTTGAGCTAGGTGCTGTATGGATGTCATGAGGGAAAGTTGTTTTACATTGAAATACAGCTTGAAACCTGAGGACTATTGGTAGCTAGGAGTGCCAGTGATTATTTCCACTTGGTTCAAATGATTTTGCCTCCCTTTTGAGAGTATCTCTCTTTATATTGTAGTGCCAATCTCATCTCAGATTTTCCAGGCTCCAGGGGGAGATGAAGTGTGTTATTTGTTATGCTGAAGGGACCATGAACTGCATTTCAGCTGAAAGGGCTATTTGAGGGAAATGACACCACCAATACACTCTTTGCTGCAGAACAAGCAAACTCACATTTGCTACTTGAAATTAAGAATGAAGCATCTCAAATCACCCAAATTCCTAACATGGGAGAAACAGCCAAGTCCTGGTTTCTTGCAGATGTTTTGCTTGCATCTGTAAGTGAGGACTGTTTTTTGGAGTGTTTCCTCTAGAGCTAGACAGAGTTTTGTTTGAAAAAAAATTATCAGTGCTTTCAGACATAAATCTTACATTCATCACAGCTATTTACTGATTCACTTGCTGTGATTGATGGGATAGCAAATGATGAATGTTTAATGGAGAGCACTCCACAATTGGTCAAGGTGACTGCAAAATATTTAATGTTTCAGAGCAACCAAAGTGTTTGGGAACATCCCTTCCTTTGCCCTTGTATTTGTTTTTTCTCCCATCCCTTGAAGGTTATGTTATGGGAGTCTCTGTCTGGGCCTTGACCATGAGTTTGGCATCTCTGATTGTGGTACAGCTTCTCCAGTTATGGGCTCAAATGCCAGTAGAAAACATATAAATTTGGAATTTTTTTGAAGGGAAGGAAGGAAACTAATGATAGCTGCGATTATAATTCAGTGTTCCTAGTAACTGGTGCAAGACCATTTTATTCTGTTTCTCTTTAAATGGTAGCAATTGGCTACCAGTACACATGGACTATTTGTGTATATTAAAATGACCTTATTGGGAGAGCAGCTTGAGCAAACTTCAGCCATGTCAGCAGAATCATCAGGGTCATGAGGAGGCTGTCTTTGGGAGAATGCTTCAACCATTTGGAGAAGTCTGCTCAGGAAATTTCACAGCTCTGGAATTGTTTGCCAGCTGCTCATCTGCCTACTCATGTTATTTGACTTTCTCTCCACAGTCCATTCCTCTGTACTCTCACTTTGTGCCCCTGACTGCCCAGTGCTTTCCAGAAGGAAAGATGTCAGACAGCTTCATGGTGAGGGAAGACTCTGTGCCTGAAAGGCAATGGCAGCACTGAGCAAACCCCAGTGAGCAGATAGGATGTTGTGCAGTCAAGGAGCTGAACTGCCTCTGCCTGCTGAGGAGATGTTAGGATATGACATAATTCCCCTCACCCTGCTGCCTACTTATTAAGCTGTGTTTTGAATCCTGTGGCTTAGACCAGAGACCATATTTTCTAGAGACAGCTGACTTAGTGAGTAACAAGAAGGTTGGCAAGCTACCAGGGGAAGTTGAACAAAAAGTTGATTTTCATTCTCCAAAGGCTGCTGAGCTCACTGCTGATAAGGTGCCAAGCACTTCCTAGCTCATAGATCTTAACTCCAAATTCACAGGCCTCCTGAGGAATTTAGGAGCCACTGTTAAGCCTATTAAATCCCCCTGATGTTTCCAACAACAGCTTAGATTTTATCACTAATAAAAGAAAACTCACAGTTCCTGTGGATTTAGTCCATCTTATCTCAACAGCTGTAAGAGAGCTTGGCTAAAAGGATAAAGATTTTTTTTTTTTTTTTTTTTTAATTCTATCAATGTATTAAGCTATTCTCCTTGCTTCAGCTTAAAATCAGAGAGTACTCTGAGGTACTCTTGAATGTTTGTTCTGGTGATTCAGAGAGTCACTGCTCTGGCACTGTGGAACTCCTGTCCCCGATTGGGGCAGCAGGGGCCCCTTAGTCACAGGGATTTGAGTGGAAGGAGGCTGTGGCATAACCCCTGGGTCTCACCCCAGCACCGTCCTCTGCTGGGGACTGCTCTACCTGCAGACCGCGTTTGCAAAGGCCTGGAGTTGTTCCTGACAACATGTGGTTTCACTGTAATAAACTTCTATAATGTGATCATATCTGATTCTCTTGGATTGCCTACCTCATTCTTGGAAAAAAGTTTGGCACACGGGTACAGAGGTACCTGAAACTGTCTGAAGTTTTGTGACATGTACAGAATGAGGGATGGAAAGCTTGGTTTCTTACTGGAAACCAAGTCTGCTCTGTGGCAGATAGAAGATGGAGGACCTGGATTGTTTCACTGCTCTTTGGCTTCCTGGTTGTGACATTCCTTTACAAGATCAGTGGAGGATAGCAGCAACTTCCTGGACCTCCACATATGTTGTGGAAAAGTATTTATTGAAACACTAATGAAGAGCAATGTGGAATAAGAGTCTGAGAGGAAAAGAAACTGTTATGGGTTGTTGAAGTGCAGCAAATAGAACCTCAAGCAGATGAGGAGTTTCAACAACAATAGAAACGTTGCCTCGAGTCAGTTTGAGTCAGAAAAAAGTGCTTCCTAGCAAGATGGGATGAAGGATAAAAAAGAGCTGTATTGTTGCTGTTATAAAATAATTGTTAAAATATGCTTTAGAATAACTTTACAGCTGACAAGACATGGAGCAGAAATTTGAGGATTGGCATATGAGATAATTCTTCCTTCAGAAGAACTCCTTATAAAAGCTTCAGGGAAAATTGGATAAAATGTAACTCATGAGATTCTCTGAAAAAAAGTTGATTTTGCATAAAGGAGTTCAGCTTTTATCATTTTATATTCCCATGCTTTGAAGGCTCTGTCCAGTGCTCACTGCAGACAGGTCACTGAAGAGATGTGGGAGCACAATGGGCTCCATAACCTGCAGCTTTCACAATGGTTTTCTCCTGATTTCTATCCACAGGAAACAAGATGCTTCTGTTCAGTTTCTACTCCAGTGGCTTCCCAAGTCAGTAGATCACTTTGAGGGAATTGCTGATGCAGATCTCCTGAATGGGAGCGTATGCTATGAACCCACTGTTTCATGGGAAAGTCTTGGATATGGGTACAAGATGCATTACTGCCACATAAACAGTGTGACTTTGAACTGTGTCAGCTGCTTCTGGATTACTGTTTATGCCTATAGTCAGCAGTAAAACCAGTAGATTTTGAGACCTCTCAGTCTCGGTGTCCTTGGGAATGTGAAGCATTAATGTATTATGGAAGTCAGCACTTGTCCTGTCAGGTGAAAAACAGAAACTGAAATTCATTCCTGACCTCTTCTGAGCTATTTTACTGGCTGTAGGTAGAAAATCACCTTTATTTCATATTGTTTCCCTATCCGTCATCTCACTGATGCTTACTGTGTGTTATCAGCACATCTGCTGTGAGAGGACATAAAGCTGCTTTTGCAGCAACCAGAGTAAAACAACCTGTGTTTAGTGATCAAGGGCCTTCATTCCACGTCTGGATTTAAGAGAGTAGAAAAGTGGGCAGATACCAGTTGGTACCTGTTCTGTAGAACAGAATGTTTCACCAGCATCTAGTCTGAGACTGATGGATAGTGGGTGTCGACACAGTCACTGCAGACCAACAGATATATTTTGAATCTCCATAATGTGTTAGGGAGAAAGCCCAGCTGAGGACAATAAAAAATAACATGATTAAGTGAAACTGGATGCACACATCTAATGACAGCACTATTAAAAAAAATTCCTCTCTTTTTGCCTTCTGTTCACTTCCATCCGCTCTCCATCCTCTTCCCAAAAATCTGCCAAAGCATTGCCAGTTTATCATGAGAAATGTTTCCACCAGGAAAATGAATACTGGCTATGACAGTTTCTGTGTTACAAGCTCATCTCCATCAGTTGGTTTAACCAGCAGGAGAAATATGCCCTGTTCATGTGGCTAAGAGAAGGTTGTGGGGAAGATTGTCTCACGTAAACTTCCCCCAAACCTACTGTAAGATTAATTTCAAAGAGGTGCGTACATTGCATTTCTGAGCAGGATTTGACCAACATAAAACAGGAGTAGCCATAACTGATCAAGATGAAACTCAAGAATGGTTTTTCAAAAAACACACTGTGATCAGATCAAGTCATGCAAATGGAAGCAGGATCTTGGGGGCTACAGGAGAGTTTTAAGCTTGGGGTTTACAAATATTTCCTAGTATTTCTTCCATAGTTAGAAAGGGGAAAAAACACAGTCATAAAAGACAACAGAAAACCACATTTTCTTTTGGGATTTTATTTTGCTTTTATTTTTAGAAGTCTGACCGACCTCAAATGTTTTAAGCAAAATGTTTACATGAATATTTTAGGAGCACTCCTTTTTGCTAGTGTCAAATCCAGTTGTGCTTCAGGAAGTGCAGAGTCATAGGCAGCTCTTGTACTAAAGGAGTAGAGCAGGATTTCAGCCCTAGTCTAAGAACTGAGCAAACAGGCTGGATAACTTATTCTAACACCAGTTGGGCAAACAACCTAGGTGATGCATAAAGATTACCACATGCAGGAATGACATGGAGTGTTTGCTGGATTCCAGTGTTTCCAAGTCTGTTGTATTTACACATGGATTGTACACTTTTGTATCCATGCAATGTATTCACATGCACACGTGTCTATAGAGACACACACTGCTGCCTGCTGTGTTTTTTCTATGTAATAAGGATATTTACTTTCTTTGTCTCTGTGCTCCTGGGAGAAGCAACCCATCTGAGAGAAGCTGGTGTTGTTACAGGTTGAATACACGATTTTTTTGTTGCTGTCAAGGCAGTAAGGAAGTTTTTCCAAATTGCCTTTCCTCTGCTGACCTGTCAGCTGGATACCTTCCTTGAAAGCTGTGCTGTAGCAATTTTATCATCAAGTTATTTACACACAATTGCTGGTATTAAACTGATGAGCTTTAAAGGACTAACAGGATGACCATAAAAGCACATGCATTGAAATTCGGTTGATTTTGTAAGCTCTCTTGGGAAATATTTTATGATTAGTGTAAACCCAGCTCACTTCTGACATAGCCTTTCCAACTTTTCAGTCCTAAGGAGATCACTCAGTGCTTCAATGAAAGGGTACAGTCAGTGCTACTTGTAGTTTGAGCTGCTGGATGCAGCTGTTTGAGCCTACAAATTCCAATTATAAGACCAAAAGAGGAGGGTGGCAATTACATCATGACAGATGCATGGGAGGCTGGGTTGACCACTGGATGCTGTAGTTGTACAAAATACAGTTTTGCACAGTTTTTAACAGCAAACCCATTTTAAAAATGCTTCATTTTCAACTGATGTTACTTTGAAGATGGTTATGAACACATTTTTCAATCTCTGCCACTGTCCCAGGTGAAATCTGCCCCCCAGCATGAGCAGTGTTTTTACCTACAGCAGTAGCAAAAGTTGTGTGAAAGTGTGTACATGCAGAAGCAGTTCAAGATCCAATTTCCATGAGAGCTCAAGGATTTACTTTCATTAAGCCTGTTTTGGAACAAAGGCCCTGCAAAACTCCCATGAAGGCTACAAACACAGGATTGTTTTACTTCATACACCTAAGTAGCCTCCTAAAGCCCAAAGAGTTACACAGTCTTAAGATAACCATATACACACATGATCTGCTAGTCTAGGACCATACAGGGGCTGGTAATTTGATAATATATTCATACTTTATGCAAACATTCAGGAAATCAGACACCTTCTGATCAAGGTCATTTTCCCTGGAGTAGGAGTGTGTCACACAATCTCTTCCCTGACCTTACAAAGCTCAGTATAGCTCAGTAGCAAAGGAGTCTGGTTTCTGACCCTAGTCTTGAGGACTTCTTGAAGCAGATCCTGAATGTGGCCCCTGATTTCTAATTCTTTGAAGAGAAGTGTTTCAAAATACTTCTAAATCAAATCTTGCTATTTTGCTTTTTATGCACATTGAAATGGCTGAGTCCAAAGCCATATACTACAGGCAGGCACATATCCCTCATTATATTTTCAAATAAATGTCATTCAAAAGTATGCATATGGAAAACCTGGAGAATAATGCATAAGTAATAATCATTACATAATGATTTAATCCAGTGATACATCATCAATTGTAGCACATGTAGCAAAGTACTTGGGTTTTCAATTAATGTAACTGAGATAAAATATCTAAGAGCACTGCTCTTGACATTTGATCAGTGCCATGTTTTGAGTTTCTGGAGAAGCCTTAAAGGTTAGTACTATATTTCATCCTTCCAAGCTCTGTGTTCAAAAGCTCAGTCCCAGGAAACATCACTTGGTGCCAAGAAAAGGCAGTCATTTTTTAAATCACATTGCGATATAAGCTATGCAGAAGTCTCAGTAGAATCTTCTTTGCAGACAAAATCATTGTCTTCAAGAATGGCTTAAATCAGGTGAAGTATTTTCCAAGACAGATACAAGATGAGGAGAGAAGAGGGAACCAATAAACCCTAGATTGCAAGCTGGCCACCAAAAAAGCAAATGGAAAGAAATCCAACTGGGCAGGGCAGAAGGGGAGATAAAAGATCTTTTTCCACCCACAATAACATAGTCTGAGAAGTAGAGAAACAGAAAAAAAAAGAGGGAGATTTAGCACCCCCTGGAGCAATCTCATGGACTGAATCAGAACATCTGGAGGAGACCCTCCTCTGGACCTTGTGTGTGCTGTCAGCCCAGCATCAACCGGGCTGCAGAGGGAAGGATGATGGGGTAGCTGTGAGGGATGTGCTCCTTCTCCACAGCCTGAGCTGGCCTGGGAAGAGAGCCTTGAGAACAGCACCAGAGTGCAAATCAGCAAACCTAGTCTGCATCCTGGGAAGTGCTAAAAAAGGGGCTTGTGGTGACCACCTGTTGCAGCTGTGGGGTGACTCCTGCCCCAAGCTGGAAGAAGCATAGGGGAAGCAGAATATCACAGAAACATCACTTTGATGATACCTTTAACAGGAAGGCAGAGTTCCTGGCACTAGAACTGAACAGAGTCTTGTGAAATGACCATGGGAGGATGTGTGTGAGCATCATTTCTGGTGAAATACTGGGGCAAAGGGTTCACTAAGAGCCAAGGTCTCAGCTGCTGAGAACTGATGGCAAGTGCTGGCTGGAAACAACAAACTGTCCTACAGGCAACTGTTGTGACTCATTAGATGACACAGTCCTTGTCCCAAAATGCTGTCCTTCATGGATTAGAAGAGAAAAATACATATGTAGAAATACTAAAAATACTTCTGCCTCCCTCATGCCTGCCTGACAAAAGGACATCTCCAGCAGGTGCACCTACGCAGCAGGCACAGGTCTTGCAGAGTGTTCATCCTCACACAGCAAGAGACTGTTAAAAATAGCTTGTACTACACAAACCTCTTAAAAGAAGTCAAGGAGGACTTACAAAACCATCTCAGGTGCCTTTTTTTAAAACATGCATCTGTCTATGCCTTGTTTTTCTGTCTTTAAACAAGTCAAGAAGTGACTAGAGAACATAATTTGTTGTGTGGCTATAAGATACAAAACAAAGCATCAGACGGCCCCAAAACCATGATTTTTAATTCTGCCTCTAAAGTGGGATCTGATGAAAGAGTAGAGAATTTTTTTATTTTGTCAGGCAACCAACTTTATTGCCATCATGTAGTCAATAAATCAGGACAGGGTTGTGAGGCAGTTCACATGTAATAGATGTTGGGATTTTTTCAAACAGGATAAAAGCCTTTGAAGAATAACTCTTGGATTTCATAGAATTGCATTGCAGAAGTAACTTAACTATTGCACCCTGCTAAAAAAATCCAAAACAAAGAATGTGATAAACATATATATTTATAAAGATTTAATAGTTCAAGCTGGGAAAGGCAATACTGATGTACTTGAACATAGAGCCCTAATGAAAGAATAAAGAAGCGACAAGCCTATAGAAGCAGCCAGAATTTCTCACTGAATCAGACTCTTAATGTCTGTGCCCTTTGAAAGAAGAGTTTCAAGCAGTATTGATGACATCTGGTTTTTTCTCATTCCTGAATTTTCTTGCCTGTAACAGCACAGAATAATCAGAAATTCCTTGTGCTCTTGGCTGCTTGCTTTTAAATTAGCATTCCAAGTCAAAATAGAGTTAAACACAGTCACACAGACTGGCAGATTTTTAGTTTTTTGCTCTTCAGTCTAAAATTCTTCAAAGCCTTAGTCTTCTCAAAGGAATAATTAAAAAGAAAAAGTGGTTGAAGTGCTAGCAGAGATAGTCCTTGCAGAGGAGAAAGGTCCTAGGTCTCGACTGCTTGTGCAAATCTAGTCCTAAGGTTAGTTTTTAGTCCCAGGAAACCTTGGGATCTTATCACACCAGAAATGGGTCATCCAGGCTAAACTGCTGTGCATAGAAAGGACAGGATCAAGCAGCTCACAGGATTGCTGACAGCTTTGAACTGGGCAGAATGAGAAGCATTCGTGCCTGAGCTATCAGCTGGGTGCCCTTCAGCAGCTCTGGATTCACATCAGACTGAAGGTGAAAAGGGATGGGCCTGTGTGCAGTGGCTGTACCCTCATACTCATAGATGGTCTCCTCATACTCACACATAAATATAAATGTGTATGCATATGTATGTTTGTATAAATACACTGCATTTCTTCATGATTACATTATTTACATGTAATATATACTATATGTAGTCTGCAGTGTATATGCCATTTATCTACAGCTCTCTCTATAAACAACAGTGTCTACACACACACACACACACACAAAATCACAGCATTATTTCAAATTCCAGTCATACTGGAGTTTCCATGGTCTCATGAGAAGGACACAGTAATGCACACAGACCCTGTGTGTGCTGTGCAGAACTGCACACGATCTTCTCAAGAAATGCTTGCTTACAGTCTGCCAGATAAATTGTTGTGTACAAAGCTGCAAGTGTCAACAGACACTGATTTGGCAACCCAAGGTTGAAGGTGATGATGACACAGCTTTGTCTTAAAGCAACCCCTGCCACATGGGAAGCTTCAAAGATTAGAGCATCACATTGCTTATAATGAAATGAGATGGGAGCATGATGCAACCCACACTGACAAAGGATGAAGCAAAAGAGTGGGTGTTTCTTGTCTGCTGGCAGTGGGGACTGCACTGATGGCTGGTGCCGTGTTCTGGAGCAGGAGCTCAGCGCACACGGCCAGATTTGCCAGCCAGCCCTGGGTGCTGTCACTGCCTGCTAGATCTGGTCTCTAGTGAGTTTTCCATTAAGAAATCACAGTTGGCAGAGTTCCTCCAAGTGGGTGGAGATGACCCTCATGCCAGTTTATGGCCCTCAGCAGTGAGGTTCCAGCTTCATCCCAGATCCACAGCACAGGTGGCTTCCTGCAAATTTACCTCTACCATTCCACTACACAGGCCTGGAGGTTTACACTAATGTTCACAAAGACAAATAAGGAGTAGGATTCCATAGTTTATATCTGATATGTTTTAAATATACCATGAAAGTCTGTTCTGTTGCTCAGGTACACACTGAGAGCCACTGAGCCAGCAGCTGTGACACAGCAGGTACCACAAGCACTGGACCTCTCCAGCAGGGAGGAGTCCATTGGCTGCCCTGCAGTCACTAGCACAAACCGTGCTCCTGCATAACCTTCATCAACATGTTGAACATTGTACAGTATGAAAACATACAGAGTTTAGACTTTGAATTTCAGATTTGCATGGGTCTGAGCTGTGTGATTACCTCTAACCATCAGGCCTGGAAGAACAATGAAGATAATTTGCTTGAGCTTTTACCTAATTCCCTCAAATTAGTCCTTGATTCAGTTCCAAATTCAGTTGAATTTGAGGATATCCTTCAGAGAAACATTGACTGAAAACTTCTCCAGCAATGGCAAATGTATGACAAACATCAGCTTCCTTGGTGAAAATATTATTTCTTCCTTAAAACAACTATCAAGTCTAAATGCAGAAAGTTGTTGTATCTTTACCTGTAACATCAAAACCCTTATACAGGATTGTATACTTGTAGATTGTTTAGAGAAGAAGATAGGTAGACTTTAGATGTCCTGTAAGAGGTTCTTAAGGCCTTCAGACAGTATTGATCTATGCAGAAATTTCTCTGTTTTTTTTTTTTTTTCTTTTTTGTATCTCTTTTGGAATGTAAAGTCCATGAAGTCCAGGACAGGACATTCCAGCTGCACCCACGCCAAATGCAGAGGCAACAAACCTTACAGAGGCCCTGCCTAGTGATAAGCAGGGGGACTGCATTCAAGAACAGCATTGACTTCAACATCATTTTACAATTTCATTACAACTGATTATCTATCAGTAAGTCCTAATCTCTTCCAGAATTACTGCTGTGCCAAACAGAGCACCTTATTAGGAAAACATGACTTGTGGATTTTTGTTACTAGATATTTTATTTTGTATTTTGTGTATTTATATTGTATTTTACCAAACTGGAATACCTATTATTTGTTTGTGCCAGTATTTTTAACCAATTCCCCCAACATTGTCAAGAACTGTTTTCTTCTGGATCTTTCCTGAAAAGACAAAGATCAAGTGTCAATATTGTTTTGTCTTTTATCTCAGTCAGAATTCAAGTTAAGAGTAAGCAAGCTTCCTTATACAAATCTATTACTCTAACATTATGTTTATCAATCAAACTTCTCAAACTAATCTAAAATTACTTGTAAAATGAAAATGCAATATATTTCATAAACCCAGGTTGCACAACACTAATCCTATTACCTTCCTGTAATTATTTACTAGTGGATCACTCCCTCACTTCTTTCAATATTGTTGGAAGATGGCTGGTTGGTAATTAGGGGAACTGATGTACCAAGCATCCAAAGCTCTGACATGGCACTGCTGAGATTTGAGAAGTGGCACAACTCACACCACATGTGTCAATATTCTGATCAAGAAAAAAGTCTGAACTTTTTAAGATCTGGCAGAGCTTGTCTGATGCAGCAGGGCAGAACCATGAATTCTCTCTGCAGTGGACAGCAGGAAGGCACCATAGGCTCATTCTTTCCAACCCACACTGCCCACAGCCCCAAATTCCATTCCAGCTCACATCACTATGAAATGCAGTTTTTTCGTCCCTGCCCTGCAGACCCCCAAACCAAGGACCCCATGGCTTGGGATTTCCAAAATCCCTGGTTACATCCAGTGACCCCAGGGTTTTCTCACTGCCAGCCATTCTGGCTAGACTACTGGTCAGCCTGGTGGCGTGGCCAGCCACAACCACAACAGCCATTCCTTGTTTTCTCCTACATCCCATAGCACAGCAGCCTCCACTAAAGCTGTAGACACAAAACAGGGTCCCAGACTTCCACATGGCCCAACAAAGAGGCGCCCATATTCCAGCCACATCTTGGTGGCCTCCCCAGCTTGTGAGACCAGAACCTTGGCATTGGTCTTGCAAATTCAAAGCTCTTGCTGACCAGACTGGGCTTCAGGGGGAGATCATGGTGATGTCCTCACTGTGAACACACTGCTTTGCACATGTTGATGACTGCAGTCAAATGTCAAGAACCCCAGAACAACTGAGATGCTAATTTTGTCTGGCATTGCTTATTCATACCCAGAGTGGGCGTGGAAATAAAGCAGCAATGGTGGGGCGATGTTGATGTTTCCATTGTGTGTGAGAGGAGTGGTTCCATGGTGATGAGAGGCACAGGCTGTGGGCTAATGCTCCTTCCTGTCCACAGGGCTGAGGAAAGCCCCATGTCTACCTCATGTCTGCCCACCCTGGGTCTCCCTGCTGGGGGAGATTTGTGTGCAGGCTCCATCTGCCACCCAGGCTGCACTGGGATGCCCGACATATCTGAGGGTGAGTGGAGGAGTGGTGCCATGAGCTAAGGCTGCTACAACATTTGCATCCTCTGAGCAAGCAGGAGCAGCCTGTGGTGGCACTGCACAAAAACATCCTTGAATTATCATCCTGTGAGACAGCAGGAGGAAGGCAAGGACATGTCATTGCAAGACCGTGCTGATGAAAGGCAATCCCCACCCATTTTGTTGTCTTTCTCTGTAGACATACATACCTAAAAGACAATAAGCAAAACATAAATATATATTCATACATATAAACATACCCATATTCATACATATAAACAAGCACACCCACATACTTCACAAACACACACATCCTTTCCCAGAATATCATGGAAATTCAGTTTGCAGTTTTCTGAAGCTCCCACAATTAAATCACGCAGGAAGGGAATGGCATAAAGCTGTAGTCAGAAAGCAATTTACCTTTTCATCTATTCTTTGATAAATTGAGTGGTGTTTGCTTAAAGGCAATTACCATTGTTTAACCCCAACTGGCAACTGATCCCCACACAGCCACTCACTCCTTCAAGTGGGATGGGGGAGAGACTTGGAAGAGTAACACTGAGGAAACTCGTGGATTGAGATATAGACTGTTAATAGGTAAAGCAAAGGCCCTGTGCACTCAAACAAAACAAAGCAAAGAATTAATTCACCAGTTCCCATGGGCAGGCAGGTGTTCATCAATCCCCAGCATGCATTATAGTAACCTGGGAAGACAAACACCATCACTCTTAACATGCCCCTTTCCTGCTTCTTCCCCCAGATCTCTGTGCTGAGCATGATGTCATGTAGTCTGGAATATCCCTTAGATCTGTTGGGGTCAGCTGTCCTGGCAACATCCCATCACAACCTCTTGTTGTTGTCTTGCCTCCCAGCCTTTGAGTTCTTGGAGTCAGAAATTTCATGTAAACGAAGCAATGTTTTCAGAATTCTTTATCTTGTTTGCATTCCTTTCTGTGAAAGGACAATTGATGGACACTTTCTAAGACCAGTGGAATTGAAGAGGATGAACCTCAGTCTTCCAATGTGGTCTCCTTTCTAGAAATTATATAAGCTGTAAGAAAAATTAAACTTCCTCTTTTCCCACTTCTACTCCTTGGTGATCACTGCGTCTCCCTCGTGACGGCACTGCGTCACATCTTGGGTACCCCCAGCCTCTTTGCTGGAGTGAGGGCAGAACAGGCCTTGACTCTGTGTAAGCACTTCTCAGCAATAACAAAAACATCCTCGAATTATCAGCACTGTTTTCAGCACAAATCAAAAATATAATCTCATACCAGTGACTCTGAACAAAATTAACTTTACCCCAGCCAAAAGCAGCACAGTAAGGCCACACCTATTTGCCAAAGAACTACCTGCAGAAGTGTTGTGAGAAGGTGGAGTCAGAGAGGAGAGTAGGAGAAAACACCCCTCTTCATATTGCTATGATGTCAAGGAGAATGTTTCCTACTCCACTGCCTTTACTCTGCTCAAATAATACTTCTGTGATCTGTACTAGTATGTGAAGGCACTTTGAAGTTCTCTTCTTTGGAGGCTTCATGCACTTCACTGGAGGGGTGTCCAGGGCAGCTTCCAGGTAGAAGGGGTGGATGCTGTTTGAAGTCATCCCTTAGGACTGAGTGTCCCTGGGTCTGTTCTGACTCTGCAAATCCTCCAGGCCCAAAATAGAAATACAGAGTCACAGTCCAGAGCAAAAGCAATCAAATTCTGTATAAGCTGCCAAAAAAATCATCAGGCTGGTTTGTTCCAATGAGCAGGCTGGTCCAGGAGCCCAAGGAGGCAGTAGCACTGCAAAAGCCTCAGGAAAAGTCACTAATTTGTGATTTTTCTGATGGGTAATGTCTCTTTGAAATAGCACTCATTTCCTAAAGAAACTGTTTTCCCTGGGGCCTGGCAAGGAGGATGAGGTGGCTGGCCAAACCCTTCACCTGCACAGCACAGCATAGATGATCACAGAAATACTGGGATGGGGTGCCATGGTCCTTGCCTGAAAGGTCTAATCAGGGCACTAGTGACAGCAGACCAGAGCCTCAGCAGGCTCATGCCAGAAGCCAAGCTAAGGGATGTCATGTAGAGGTTGTCCATAGTGTCCTGGCATGGTCTTGGCATGGGCATCCCTGGAGCAGGGAAGTTCTTGTGAAAGGTTTGTGATGGAGATGAGCTACAGGGTCATTCCTAACAAAGGTCACTCCTTGGCCTATAGTGAGAACAGTGAGGGTTGCATGTGCATCAGAAATGTGCTTTGTGCTCACTTTACATAATGAAATGTTGTGGTCTTTTTGGTTTCCAGTTTCTAGATACTTGCCTTGTCCATGCCTTTCTCTAATACTGTAGGTGCCTTCCTGCAGATAAGCTCTGATGTTGCCTGGGCATTTGATGGGGCTGTGCAGCCCCAGGAAAGCCCCTTCTGGCCAATTTTTCCAACAGGTTGCAGTGGATGGGACAGGGTTGCAGCCCACCAGGGACCTTTCCCCCACCTCCTGCTCAGTGCCACACAAATCAACCCAAGCTCCCACACATTGCAGCCAGGCTGGGAAAGCTTGTCCTTTACTCTGCTCTCCCTAGATGAATGTGATGGAGGGCATTTGGCCAAGACCTCTTCATCCCAATAACCCTTCTGTACTAACAGGTGGCTTTGCTGGATATAATGCTTGGGGTAAAACACAATTTCATCAACCCTGCCATGTATGGGGTGACATGGGGCCCAAGCAGAAGCAGCCCCTTGTGCTCTCCCCTCTTCCCATGGGAGCTCAGCTGCCTCCCTCCTGCGCCGCCTCCCATCATAACCCAGCCCAACTCCCGCATCCGGCGTTTTGTGGGAGAAGCTGTCTCCTTTGATCTGCTGATCTTTGATCATCTAATACAACTAAAGATCATGAATTAATGCTGCTGCTGTCTCACAGGGAGCCCAAGTTCCAGATATTCTGTTTGGTGTGCTGTCGAGATCTCTGATAGCAGCATTTTTGTGACTGGTTAAATAGCAACTGTGTGTGGAGAGCAGGGCTGATGGGAAGGTGACTGTAGTCCCTGTTGCAAGGATTTGGCTAATTATAGGGGAGCAACTCTCTGCTGATGTGAATTGTCACGGCCCTGCTGGAAAGCACAAGCCATGAAAATTCACATCAGTTCAAGACACTTTTCATCAGCCAAGAATTTGCTGCAGTTTTGTCTCTCTAATATAAATATTTATGTGGATGGATCTGGCTCCATTTTGCAATTTGACAGTCTATGAAATACCTACAGCTTCAGGCCCCCTTCTCATCCCTCTGCTTCATTATAGCTCTTAAAGATAGCATTATAAACAGAGTTATTGCCTGACACTAGGATTTTTATTTGAATCTTGATTCTACAACAGGCAGATCATAGTACTATTGGCAGCAGTTAACATGCTTCTGAATTGCCTTTGTTATTCTTGTGGTTATAAGATGCACAGATTCATTCTGAAGCATCAAGAGATCCACAAAAGAATGTACATTCAAGTTGAAATCTTCCCTATGTCTTGCTTATTGTCTTTAACAGAGCTCACAAATGAACCTGTTATGCTTTAGGGCACTGGGTGCTTAAAGCCTAGAGATCATGGTGGATATTTAAAGAAAGAACAGAAAAAAATGGATCACTATTTTTCCAGATGTTTTCTGAGGAAGTGCTTGAGAGCATGGATGAGAAGAGTAGAGACATGGCATCACAGACCAAGTCAGCTGGAGGAGTATCTATGCTCAATACCAGGCTGAGGCACACAAATACTGGGGTTTAAATTTTTTGGGGCCTCCAGCTGCACCCCCAGGCAAGGCTAGGGCTGACCCAGGCTGTCAGAAGGAGTCTCTCAGTGCTCATGTCACAGAAAAGATGCAGACATGGCTGCAGCCTGGGCTGGCTCTATCCAGTACTCACACAACACATCCAGCATGTACTGAAAGTGTCTCATTAAATGTAGACATTCTGAACATCAGCCTCTTTTACCTAAGGCAAACATGGTGAATTGAATTCCCTCATGTCCCAAAAGAGGATTTGAAAGCCTATCTTCCAGCAGCCATATGCTGGCAGCTTGTGGTTGTACCCTTGTGCTGAAGCTGTCTGATAGCATAAAAATGGGTATCAGACATCCCAGAGGTGTCAGAGAAACAAGGGCAGAAGTAGCTGGCACTGGTCTGGTGGTCACTGTGCTCCCCCAGGCAGGGATTCCCAATTTCTTTTCTGCACTGCCCCAGCTGTCCCTCCATGGTAGCCTACCAAGCCTTGGGACAAAGGAGTAAGCACACGGAGAAAGACTCAACCCCCTCCCCCTTCTGGGCAGGTGTTTGGGTTGGGTCTGGCCAGGATGGAGTCAGCTTTCCCCACAGCAGCCTGAACAGTGCTGTGTTTTGATCTGTGGCTAAGCCAGTGTTGATAGCACACCAGGGTTGCAGCTGTTACTGAACATGCTTGCACAGCATCCAGAATTTCTCATTTCTTCACTCTGCTTCCCCCCAGTGAGTAGGCTGGCAGTGGGCAAGGAAGTGGGAGAGACCACTGCTTGGATAGCTGAACTGGTCTGAACTGGTCAAAGGGATATTCCATGCTGTGTAACACCATGCCAACAATAAAAATGAGGGGGAAGAAGGGGATGTTTCAGGTTTCTAAAGGTGCTGTTGTTCAGTGAGTGGCTTGACATTGGCCTGCTTGTGTGAGACGGTGGATGATTTACTTTGCATTACCTGTGGGGAGGTTTTATCTTGTTCCTTCACTTATTAAATTTCCTTGATATCAAGCCACAAGTTTTCTTGCTTTTGTTTTCCATACTGGAAAGGAACACATTTTTATGCTGGGATCCATGGAGTAATGAGAAATACATTTGAGTGCAGGAAAGGACATTTCCAAAGAACAGAAGAATTAAGAGAATGCAAACCAAGGTCTATGGAAATATGATGTGTTACATTCAAAGGACCATCTAAATTTCCTGCAATAAGAAATGACAATGGCATGCATTAAATATAAGTCAGCGCAAAGTATGAGAGAAAAACAGTGTACAACAGTTCAATTTACTGGAAAAAAGCAGGAAGGCTCAATTTTTATTCTCTATTTCAATGTAATTGGAGAAAGAGAAAATGCATTTTCCCATGAGAATAAAACCAACCACATTAATGATTCTGTCTTTTCAAAAGCAAGCAGGAAAATAGAATGTGACAGGCATAAACGCGTGTAATGTCTAAGAACTCTAACTTGAAAGATTTCAAAGCAATGAGAACTCAAACTCACAGTAGTAGTAAAATCACATTCCTAAAATGCTGAGAATAATTGGATTAATATTTAGATTTTAATTAAATTCTGACACCAGAGAAACCCCTCAGTCAAGAATATCAGGACATGCCAAGGACAACAACTTATTTGGCTCATGTGAACATTATCATTCTACCTTAATGGGGGCAGGGAGGAAGAGGATGTTCTCATGCAAAAGGTGCTAGTATGATTCTTCTTAGCTGTTCTCTGTGCAGACAAGCACTTAAGCTGCAGAACCCAAGCAGCATTTTCTCACCTAATTCCCACCAGGCTTGCAGTGACACCCAGGCAGGAGTCGGGCACTCCTCATCTGGGCACTGGGCAGCTGCCTGTCCTCCCTCCTTGGTGTTTCCACCTTGGCTAAGCTGCTGGGAAGGACAATGCCATGAAAACCAAGTGTACTCTGGACAGCTGTGAGTTAATTGAAGAGTCTCCTGCTGCTGACAGATGACCAAACCATCAGCCCTTGGTTAGACAGCAACCCTAGTATCCCCTCACTGGTTGCCTCCAGGGGGTTCCAGCAGCGATGGCTCTGGAAGAGAAGGACGGGAGCCATCACAACTCAGGAGGATGACGGAGGCTCCTCAGCACAATCCCAGACAGAAAATAGGGTGTCAAAATTTTTTAGTCATTCAGATAAAATCAGATAGGACTGGAGCAGATGTCAGGATATCAGCTGATCCAACCTGCTGCCCAGATGACCTTATAACACTTCTGAAGAAGTGCTATGGGACATTTTCTTAAATTACTTCCAGGGATGAAGGTGCTTTTGTAGGAAGCTCAGTGCAGGCAAGGTGTTTAAAATGTTGCAGAGAGCAAGGGATCAGGAGTGTGGCTAACTCATGCCCAAGGTGAAGGGGAGATCAACCATTTCAGCCCCCAGAGATGTCCCAGTTGGTGATCCACAGCAACACATGACATATCAGAAGTTCAGCAGTGCAGAGGCAAGCTATAGAGGCATAATACAAAGTCGGGGAACATGTCACACAAAGCAATTCTAGAAAAAGAAAAAAAAAAAAAGCAGGACTGGGTCCTAGTTGCAGTCCTGCCAGTTATTTCCTGTAATCTTGAGCAGCTCACCCCTGTGCTTCTGTTTCCCTATCTGCAAACAAGGGCAAATGCCACCTGTCTTCTTCAACATGGACATTTGCCATCATGCTGCAAAGAGCCAAGAGTAATTTCGTGTCATTAATATTATCTAATTCTTTGTTTTCCTCAATAACTATGGATGTGGGAAGAGGAACTCACAGCCAAAAAATTTTTTATGTGCTGAATGACCCTATATAATGGGACCAGGTGGAACAACAGCATCTGCTAAACTCACCCTCAACCTCCAGAGGGTTTAAGCTGAGCTTTCCTTGTGCAGCATGAAATTTTGTTGCAGCATTGACCACCAATCCCTCAGGGAGCAAATACAGTCCATGCCTTATCTTGTTAATGAATGTTGGAGCACAGAAACAGCTTCACATGGCTTAACCTCCTTTTCCTCAGTCACCAATAAAAATACCTGGCTAACTTTACTGGTAAAACATTTTCTACCGCCACTGGCAGCCACAAAAGGCTTTTCTCCTTGAACTATAATTGTGACGTTTTATGCAAGCAATGGAGAAAGAGCTAGAAACCTGCAAGAAACCAAACAGAGCCCTGTACAGAATATACATTATTTTGCATTTTTTTTCTTCAAAATTATAAAAGAACTGGCCTGGCCAGTTGTGTTGGACAAATTTTAAATCCCTGTGATATTAAATGACACAGCCATGACACAATTGGGTTTGCATAATGGCTTTTTACAAATTTGCAAAACAAAGATGACTTTTCCAAATGTTATCCATGGCCGTTTTTATCTCGTGGCTAAACTAACTCCATAGGAAGGCTATTTCACCAAAATATTGGATGTTTCACATCCAGTACATGGGAGGCTGTGGATTATTTTATATTTATGGGCCCAGATATTTTCCCCAACAGATGTGAGATCCCCCTGTGACAAATTCAAGCCTTCTGATAATAGGCTTCACATTTTTTGGCTACTTACCTTGTACCGGTGGGATTTAATGGGCTGCGGGTTGAAAGCTGCTGATTTAAATAACAATCAAATTAATTCTGCAGAAGGATTTGTCATACTGTGAGAGAAAGAGCTCAGCCCCTGCAGATGCAGGGAGGAGGGCAGTGGAGGATTAACTTGTGTAGTTATGGCATGGTTATGGGGGGCTTCTTAGCGGGATTTCTTGTTTCAGAGATCTTCTGAGATGCAAGGCTGAGGAATCACAAGACCCCAAGAGTATCAAGTGAGGACTGCACCAGATAGCCCCAGCCTCAGAACAACCACCCTGCATTAAGCCTCCCTCTGTCCAGGGGCTACACCTGAGCTCTGTGGCCACAGGTAGAGTTCCCAGGTCTCCTTTAGACCAGCCTCATTCTGGCCATGACTGGACACCTCTGCACCTCTCTTGTGGTGTGTCCTCCTCAGTTGTCCTCTCCCTGACTCTTGTCCTTTTTTTGTCTGTCAGAGGAAAAGAGGGCACTTTTCCTATCACAGAGTGCAAGGGGACTCAGCCCCAATCTGCATCTAGTCCCAGTTTAACTCTGGCTCCACAAACAAGCCTGCAGTTAGAACATCATCTGGGATGAAAAATGTGATGTGCTGAAGACCACTCCCCCATAGCACCCCCCTGATTTTGTAGATTCTTGGTCTGGGCTGTAATTTTGGGGCAAGTACCAGATTAGATGCCTGGCCAGGGGCATGCCCTGTATGTGAAGATGGTTCCCAGAAATGAGCTAAATCAAATGGAATCCTTGTCCCAAAAAATGGGACCACTGCCCTGCTCTTCAGCTGGATTCATGCTGGGGCTGCCAAGCAGGAGGTGCAACATGAATGTCCAGTGATATCTCGTGGGTTGTGACACCAGGGTGCAGCATGGGAGCAACTTCAGGAGAGACCTTCCCTGGGCTGCAGGTCAAAAACACGTTACAAGTTAACAGCTTGAGGGGAAGCCATAGGATTTGTCTGTTCTTCTCTCTGTGTCCCTGTTTCTGCAACTTTTTCGTGCATGGTATAGTTCTCAGAGTCCTACATTGCATGCCACAAAAATTTGGGACTGCACAAAGTTATCAGTCTGCAAATGGGAATTGTATCCTAAAAAAATTTGCCCATGGACCCATGTCCTACCGACCATAAGGCAGCTTAGGAAGCACCAGCCTGCAATATTTGGTTGTTGCACAAATTCCAGGAAAGTGCTCCATGAACTAGATGCCTTTGGGATTAGCCTATTACAAGTCCTTTCATTGAGGCATGTGATATAAAGCCTGATTTTAGGGTCAGAAACTTTCAGTCTAAGCTGTACATGCAGCTTTGTGCAAGAGCATGTACGAGGGAAAGAAGCAAACCTCATTGTCAGACACTGACAAGACTTTGGCTGTCCCTTTAATCTGGAAGGTTTTACTTCTGGTTTTGGTGCCATTGCTCAGATTATCTCATAGAATTAACTAATTTTCCGTGAGCTTTGGTCCTATAAATATTAACTGCTGTCAATTTGTTTGATGTGCCTGTTGCTGCTCAAGGGTCTGAGTACTTCGAACTTTTACCCAAATAATGCAGTGTGATTTCTATTTGGGGGGAGCCACTGAGAACCTTTCAGCTCCTGCATGATATGAATCACAAGTAAAACCAGAAAATGTGTGGCTGGAGTTCGTTGTATAACAGCAGAGCTGCATTACACAAGTGCCCAGTCCTCTGCTAAAGTCAAACTGGGGACTTGTAAATCAGGAGACACCACTAGCAATGATGGTCAGCAGGTTGTTGTCAGGCCTTGCTTACTCATTGACTAAAAAGAGTTGCCAAACTGGTGCTTTGCCCTTCCCCTCACCTCAGGCCCTGACTCAACTGTGGTACAAGGACAGGGTTCCAGGTTGTTTTGTTGCACTGTTTGCTGAGGGCAGTGGCTGGCTGTGGGACAGGGCAGCACTCAGCCATGGCTCCTCAGGGGAGTGCCATTGAATTACATTGAACAGAATCCTTCACCACTGCTGCAAACTCTTCCTGGAGGCACTGTCAGGTCAGGTTTGTCTAACTCCCAGGAGAGGCTGCTCCTCCTGAGGCACCCCAAGGCAGTGCTCCCTGCTCTTGGCTGTGTCAGGCTCTGGGATCCCATCTGGGGGACAGCCTGCACACCAGTGCACCCTCACCACCTCACTGTGCAGCAGGGCCAGGCTGTGGCCCTGAGCCCTGCTGCAGGGCACAGGGCCAGGTCAGCCCATGCTGGCCATGCTCTGGGCAAACATCAGGGCTGGAGGCAGAAGCTTTGGGCACAGTAGTGGGAGCACTTGAGAAGCTCCCTGTTCCCACACCAGAGCCCCACTCAGGCTGCAAGCACCACAGCCAAAGGTTTCACCTGGCAGTATGAGGGACAGTCCAAAACAGTATTTGCTTTCAGGTCATGTCAGCACAGGTTTCTGTGACTCTTGAGCACTTCCTTCTATGCTGTGCCATGTGCCTAGGGGAGGAGCCCACCCAGCTGCACCTGCAAGATACATGGATACAGCTTCTTGCTGCTGGGGCTGGGCACATCCTCTGCTGTGTTTCCCTTTGGACGAAGTGCTTGGAGGATTTTGTCTGTCCCTTGTCACCTCCTGCTGCTGTATGATGCTCAGAGTTTCTATTTTAAGCAGAAACAGTCTAAATGAATATGTCACAGTTAAGGTGACTCACGCCTCAAGAACACATTCCTCCAGATTTATAATCTGATTTTTGAAGCCTGAGCAGCCCCACTGCACACTCCAGGCATGCCTGAGTAATTTGTAATAACCCTCTGTGGAGGTTAAGGCGACTTTGTTCAAAGGTATTTCTTTCTGAGCAAGAAAAGTAAAATTGCCCTGGCCAAACAGACGTGAGAGCACTGATCAAGGAGGGACAATGTGGCTTTCTGCAAGCAAAGACATTGTAGAGCAGTGAGGTGGGGCATCTGTGTTTTGCAAGTGCCAGCCTATCAAACACAGTGCTCCAGGGTGGTCTTGGCAGCCCCTGATGCCTGCCAGCCACCACCCTCCACCTTCACTATGGGTTGGGGTCCCCATGAACTTCTCAATGTCTCCTTCCACACTGCCATCTTCTACCCAACTTGCACTGAAAGGACAAGAAAAACTCTGCAGCATCCATCAGGTGCTCAGGGAGGTCACTGCTTTAGCTCCGTCCTGTCTCTACCACGGTCTGTTGTCAGTGCTGAGGTATTGGTCATCAGCAGGAGGGCTCAGCCTGTGCACACCCTGTGCCTGCTTGTACAGTGCATCCCGAGTGCTGAGGAGCAGGATGGCTGCTTTTCTGGTCTGGTAGCCTCTTCCATTTCCTTGGCAGAGGCCTGAGCAATGACAGAGTTGGGTGGGGTGACAGGGGATCAGGACCCAATATTTCTACAATAGCTGAATAATAAAGATGCCAGCATGAATCAGCTGGTGCACAAAGACATTCAGGTGTTCTTTAAACAACTCTACATTGTTTAAATAACATCTGCCTTGTGACAACTTGCAGGAATTTGACAACACTGAATTGAGGTTCACTTTTCACCTTCTAAAGGGTTTTTACAAGTGTCTTAAACCTCCCTAACAATTTTTACTGAAAGAAGTGCTGAGAAGACAGTGACCTCACAAGAAGACCTTTTGATACATAAAGCACTTAGCCTGTGAGTGCACTGGGGTACCACGCAGCCTCAGGGCAAATTTCACCATCAGTTGTAATGCAGGAGTCTGTGGGCATCTCGCACTTGGCACCAGCAATTACATCACCAGCATGGCCTTGCCTTTGTCCAAAAGTGCAGCACAAATTGTAATGTGAACATTCCCACTCTTTGACACAGTAGAAATGAGGAGCAGAGTTGCTATCTTGTAAGAAAATCCTGTAACTGTTGAAATCACCCAACTGGTGTAAGCCTCTGTGTGGAGTGGTCTGCACAATGTGCTGCATGTGGGTGCACAGCTCAGGGCTCCTGCTGTCTGAAGGAATGTAAGGTTTTTATAGTGTTTTCTCCATGCTAGGATTTAAACACAGATGGCAACTAAGGCATCACACAGCTGCTTGCTCCACTTGCACCTCTGTCCCACCTTCACACTGGTGGAATGGCAGGAGAACCAGAAAAAGGTAAAACTAATGAGATAAGAACAGCTTAATAATTAAAATAAAATAAAATGAAATAAAATAAAACAAAACAAAACAAAACAAAATGAAATGAAATGAAATGAAATGAAATAAAATAAAATAAAATAAAATAAAATAAAATAAAATAAAATAAAATAAA
>VZUI01028181.1:0-33380 GCA_013401135.1 Cettia cetti
TAATGACAGGGGAAGCTTCGACATCGGAGGCTCCAGCCAAAGACTGTTACATTCCATAAACTTATTAAACATCTTCTGTCTGTCCAAACCCAACCTATTCCACATAAACCTGTTGATCCCCGGAAAACCTTTCTAAACACAGGTGGCAAGAAAAAAAAATCCCAATGAATGTGGAAAAAGGCAAGAAATTCCAACAGCAGCAGTTGCGGCCAAAAAACTGTATAAAACACAAGCCTCAGAGATGGATTTTGTGAACTGAGGGAAACGCTGCTAAGGCTGGAACCCATTCACCCAGTCCTGATCCCGGGAATCAGAGCTGCTACTCTATTAACTGCGGCATTTTATTTCATTGTTTTTGATCTTTGTCAAAATTTCGATAAATTAATTTTTAATCAAAAATTTGATTATTAATATTTATAACATTGGTACTCACTGCCGTGCTGCTGGTGTCTGCCTTCAGAAGGGGGGGCTGGAAACCGTGTAGAGCAGCGTTTAAGCAAGAGTAGGCCGGGGGCAGAGGTAAGAAATTGGCGATTTGAGTTCCTCTCTCCTGCCACACCCACTAAAGGGTCAGTGAAATGGCCACAGCTGAGGCCAATGACAGCCAGGTGCCACTTATGACCGGGGCAAACCCAAAGCTGTGTGTCCTGAGCAGAGCAGAGCATCAGCCTCGTCAGAAAGTGACGAGAAAAACCTGTGTGCAGCAGGCAGAACCGGGAGAAATGGTGTCCCTCTTCTTTAAAAAATAACACTGTTGTCACTAGATCCAGCTTCTTTTGGGAATTCAAATCAGAGAGTCACCAGAGGGGAAAAAAAAAAAAAAAAAAAAAAAAAAAAAAAGTAATATTTAATCATCAAGGATTAACAAAAGCCATGTTGTCATTAGCCACCAGCCACCTTAATGATTCCTATTGTTAGGTACTCAGGTTGCAAATTGCCTTCCCACATAAATTCTGTCATTGTGGTATCTTTGTGATGAATGTAAAAATTTGCTTCATAACTTGACCATAAAAAAGCTTAATTCTAGCTTTAAATTACTGTTTAGGTCTTTCACTTATGGCATAAATACTCTTTCTTGCACAATATGAATAGTTTTCCATATTAATTATGTATTGACATTCTCCTATGGGCACATAATTTTATAATTTATACGGCATTTCACATTATTTGGGGACAGGTAAATTTAAAACACTGTTGCATAATCTCCATTTTGAAGGAGATCTTTTGAGATAAACACATCAGACATCAGTGCTTGGTGCTAAAATTAAAACTTCATCTGCTTAAATGTGTGGGTTATGAGTGCAGCAGAACCATTTACATGTCAGTGAGATGAGAATCAATTCCACAGAATGGAAAGATTACTTAATCTGAGATATATTTTCTTGTTTTAGAACTTGTGATTGACAGACTACCTTATTACTCTTCCTTTTTTTCTTAACTTTAAGAATATCTAATGAAATTAATCACAGCCTAGAGGAGACAGTTTGAAACCTGCTAAGAATTATATATGTCAGAGCAAGCTTTACAACTCACTTGGACTAATTTGCTGCTGGCAAATATATCATTGTCACACACTTCTGTAAACTTTGCATTTGCAATCTTTTGAACTAACCACACAGGCTGAAGCACTACTTTTCAAGTTTTAGGAGTGTGATAGAAGTGTTGATGCAGGGTTTCTAACTTGGCAATGCCTCAAATAAGGATGTATTGTTATAATTCATGTTTTCTAATAAGTTGTTTTGTCCATATCAGAGCACAGACAGAGCAGAAAACAATAATTTTGCTATTTTTAAATAAAGCACAGGACAGTGCTCTAGTGTTAAAGGCAAAAAACAGAGAAATTTGTCTATAGAGGAACTTGTAGTTTATGCAACCAGGTTGTACCTTAGTATTAGATAATATCTTTAAATTATTGTTATTATTGTTATTATTAATTAACTCATACAATATTTTTTCTTTCTTGAATGGACAAAGAGGTTTGCATTATGCTATACCCAGACTATGCAAACATTTTATAGAGGCAGCAAAAGCTGAAGGGAAGTCTCCAGTAGGTTTTGTCTCTTCAATTCCTGTCACTACTGTCACTTCCCTGTAAGTTACTGATTTCTGTTTGCAACAAATACCAGGAAAAAAAATATCTATGCTATTAAAACTCCTGCACTAAAGCAAAACCTTAATTATTCTCTTGAGTCGAGTTAGTGACACATCTGACTGTCACACAGCACATCTGTTTCCAAAGTTGTTTTTCCTTGCGTTGCTGAAGACGTGGAGCCGAGCTGTCCTGTGGAGAAGATGCTTCTCCAGTGTCAGGATTCAGAGATACCTGCTTATTTCCAGACTAGGCACTGCCATTCCAGCTCTGACAGGCACCTGAGTTGGGTTTATTAGCAAATTCAGTAGATGCTGCTGAATTCAGCTCCTTTCTACATCGGTGCCTGTCACAGACATTGGCTCCCCTGAGACCACGTAAGTGCAAATCTAATGGGATTTCTAATACATGTTAAACTAACATATTAGTAAGAGGCAAAGGCTAATTTTTAACATGACAATCTTTGAAGGGTTTTAAAAGTGTGCCTTAAATATTAACTTCATTCCATACATGGAAAACATGGATTGGATACGAGTCTTGCTCAAAAGGCAGCAAAACCTAGGTAACCTGATATTGATTTTGCTCCTGTCAGCTAAAGGGATTTGGGGAAGGGAACACCCCCTAAAGTAACTCCTCCTGACCCAAACATGTTGACAGCATAATAGATTTGTACTGACACAGGGAGAGTCAGAGACAAAAGGTGCCCAGGGGTTTGAATAAATAAATATATTTAGAGATATCAGTATCTATCTATCTATCTATCTATCTATCTATCTATCTATCTATCTATCTATCTATCTATCTATCTATCTATCTGTCTATCTATTTGTCTGTCTGTCTGTCTCTATCTCAGGTATATCTGGAGAGCAAATCAGATGCAGATCTGTATTCTTTAGCCACGTTGTTACAGGACTTTTGGTTAACAAGAGGCACAGGCATGCTGTAAGGGAGGCAATCCTTGGCCTCACTCATCACAGATCAAGTACCATCTGAAATGTTCATTTGCAAGATGTGTTTCTAATTCATTACAAGTAAGAAACCCAGGTCTACCAAACTGTGTTTAAAAAACAAATAAATAAAGCAAAACTTTGAATACTGTTTAAACTCTTCTTTGCTACCCTTTTTCTTGTTTGTATTTATTTTTTCTTTTTTCCCCCTTTTGAGAACTTTCCTAAAGAATGTTATCTGGTACAAATAATTTAGGAAAGAACAGGCAGTTTCAAGAGACTAAGGGATCACCTCAATAAAGGTTTAAAAATTTTTATTAGTATTTTTTTATCAATTCATGGGAAAAGGCAAGTCTTCTAGTGAGAAATGATTTGCAATGGGATTTTTCACACAGAAGTCTTACAGACACTTCTACTTTTGGTTTAAAGCCCAGTTCTCCACTGAGGAAATGCTGCTGTAATCCTGTACCAGCCAGAAGAAACTGCTGGATGAGCCCCATTAAAAAAAAAAACAAAACAAAACAACAAAAACAACAAAACCCAACAACTTGAGCTGGTTCCTGGTGCCAGCTCTGTGCCAGCAAAGGGGTTGGTTTTTTATAGCAAGCTGAGCACTGGAGTGAGTTTGGCCAGCCAGGAGCAAGGGGATGTGGGTTAGTCACACTCTACCAGGAGCTCTGCTTCTTTAGAAACCAGTCATTTGCATTTCTTGCAGCTTAGCACAGTTACTGAAAGCAGCTGTGCCCAGTGAATTTTATGAGGACATTTAATTCCCAGGCCTTTCCCTGCAGGCCCACATTTCACTCACATAACAACTTCTTAGGAATATCTGCTCATGGTTTTCCCTTGTCATATTTGACAAATCCTCCTGTAGCCTTTCACAAAAAAAATAAACAAACAACCAAAACCAACAAACCACCCTGCTTTCCCATGACTTCTAGTAAATATATAGGCCTTCAGAGAAAACAAACAAAGAGTAAATACCAAGTCCCTCCATTATTTTCAGATTTTTTTTTTCTACCCAGCTGTAATTGCACATTTTCTCACTTGATACACGGGCAATTCACTACCAGTATATGGCTGTGCCAGCCACTGATCCTTCCCAATATCCTCCCACTCCAATTTCTATGCATTAGCTTAGAAACAAGCTGTAGAGTTGTCCCTTCTTCTTGGCAGAGGTCAGTACATTAACATGCTACTGATTTTTACAGAGGCTAGACAGGGTTTGAGTCAGTACTGTAACACTTCATGCAGATTTTTTGGACATCTCTGATGCTGCCTAATGAGAACTTTGGCATAAGAGGTCTTTCAAAGGGGAAAAAAAAAAAAAAGAAAAAAGCAATGAGGAAAGAAAAAAAAAAAAAAAAGGCTGAAACAAATCTTTCTTCACTCCTTGCCCCAGCGTGACACTACACTCAACACTTTGCAACAGCAATGATTGGGTTCTATGCTTAAGTACATCCAAATGAATCAGGAGTAATTTCACAGAGGTCTGGGGGAGTTAGGCTGATTTTAAACTCAACTAGCATGGGTATAACTCAGCCTTATTTCTATGGCTCTCAGTTTCACCTTGTTTCATACATAGGTGATGTCTGCCAAATCACTGTTGGTCATTAGGAAAACTAAAACCATAAATTAGCCAGCTCGTTAGGGATATAGGGCAGCAAGGGCTTTCCTTTATCTTCTTATATAATGATCCCTGTTTCTACAGAGTGCTTCATTTCCATTTGCAAGAGAATTTCATGGCTTGTACAATGAACTCTGCAGCTCATGAAACTCTGACAATGGTCTTCACTCCTTTCTTTTGGTTAATTGTAACAAATTTCGTTGGCTGGTTATAAAGGAGATTATTTCTGGGAAGGAAGTTCCTGCCCGAGGTATATAAGGAGGTGAGAGATTTCCAAGTTGTCTCTCTTGAGCTTATTAATAGTGCATCAAGGTTTAGCCTCTTTCAGTGTGAATTTAACAGAGGGGTTTTAGAGCTCCTTTTAGCCGTGAAGGAGTGAGAATGCCACTGCCATTGTCACCGAGTAGCTGTCTGTCATTCCTTTTTGCAAGCACCCGAGTAAGTGGGTGGCAGCTGGTGACAAGGGCTATGACTGCACTTGCCATTTTCTTGTGATAGCTGGAGCAGAGCTCTGGCCTGAAGCAGCTGCTGCTGACTTCCTTAAGTCTCCAGTATAGCTTTGAGAGAGGAGTTATGCAGATGTAAATATTTACATCAAATATTCCTGCTCCAGTTGAAGCTGCTGGCATACTTTTACCCCAAAAGAGTAGGAAATGCTTTAGACCACATCATTATTTCCCATTAGTTATGGGGAGAGGGCTTGTGGTGCCTACAGGAACCTCAAGCTTTTACCTTATTGTCTCCTACGGATTTTATGCTGAAGGTGTTGCCTGTAGGCAATCTGCTCTCTCCTGGGCTCCTGAGTTCAGTGTGGCTTTTTTAGCAGTACCCTTTGATCAGCTCAAGGCTGCCTGTGAGTGACAGTGGAAGTCCTTTCTGCTGGGAATCTGATGTGCTTTCTCCTCAGCCCCAGCTCTGGGGACTTTAGGGCACCTCAGCAGTGTCAAAGTGACAGTCTCTCAGTCTGCCATCACCTTCTTCCAGAGGCCTTTTTCTCCCTTGGGCTTTGCTTTGAAATTTCTTTCATTCACTCCCTGAACCCTTAATAGTTTTTGCAGTTGTATCTGAATCTTCAGCTATGCCCCTCTCCTTCAACTGTGAACCTCACATTCACAATTTAACTGTGAGACTTTCAGTGCTGGGAGAGGTATTGCAGCATTTCCTCCTGCCAACACCTTTCTTTTTTCTCACTTTTATTGTATTTCTCGTTCTTCTTCACCCCACACATCTTATATAATTTTCTTCCTCCTGTTCCTAGTTCCTTACAAGTTCTGCATTTGTTAGCTTTGAGCATTAAAGGGAAATGCCATTTTGTCTGGTTTTGCCCTACAAAAGGGCATGATGATCATGATTCATTTCCTGAATGAAAACACAGATTCAACGCCACAGGGGCAATGAATAAAGCTTTGCTATTTCCCTCCCACTTTGAAGGAAATAAAGAGTGCTGTTGGCAGGGAAAAATGTGTGATTTGGTGATCATATAATGCCCTGATCTGGTGCTTCTGCTTGCACACACTCTCTGCCAAACTGCAGCACAGCCAAAACCAGCCACACACCAGCTTCCTTCCCATCCTTGGATCAGTTACCAGCACCTTCAGGAACTGATGCCGAATCTCCCTCCCACTTCTGTGGATACTGCCTTCCTGTACTGAGTATAGTGGGAAAATGCATAATATTTTTCACTGATGCCCTTTTCCCAACCTGGAAATGAAACTCTAGATAATTTTAGTAAGGAGGTAATGTAAAAGGGAATCTTTATTGAAGGCCTTCAGGTGTAGTTATGGAAAGATGGCCACAAAAGCCCATCCCCCCCAGGAGTGAGCACATTTTTATAGGTTTTAGGAAAGTAGCATGATTGAAAAAAGGCTCCAATTAGGAGGACGAGTGGTGATGCAATTCCCCCCTGGTCAAGGCTCTTCTCTGGAGCTCCCCTTCAGCACTGGCTGCACTTTGTGCATGAAATGTATCTGGGAGAGTTGCTCCCACCCTTGGTTCCCAGGAAGAACCAAGATAGCACAGAGCCTTGTACTTCCCAGGGCTTGGAGCTCTGGATTTTTTGTCTTTTTGCCTAGGGAAAGGCTATGGAAAACTAGCTGCTAATACAATAGAGTTACATATATATGTGTGAAAAATGCAGAGAACATGTAAAAGAAAAAAGGCAAAAACTAAATGGCATCACCACCCCCTTTTTATGTATTTATATACTATGACTTCCCTTAGAAAGCCTCAGTATACTTCCTGCTGAAAAACTTAAAGCCAAACTTGTTGATCAGAGTAAACTTAGTTTACACAAAGCATCACTAGCAGCTGTGAAGGTATAAAACAGACAGGAAAAAGAGGAAGCTGTGTCCTAAGAGACTATGGTTGTTAGAAAACCATGAACTTGGAGTAGCAGAGAACGTAGAAATTGCCTACCAAGGCAAGAAAAAGGCATAAAAAAATATAAGAAGTATTGTTCTTGTGTGTGTGCCCATTTCTGTGCAGCTGTGCCTGTTGTTTATGAGCTCATCAACTTGAAAAATAAACCCCCTAACTGAAAGCCAACCACTAATTTCATGCAGAACCAGAAGAAGAAGACCTTGTATTCACATTTCCGTAACGGAAGCTGTTCAGTCCCGTGGGATTAACCCTCTCATACATCACCTTCAGCTTCCCTGTGCAGATTGGTCAGAGGCACTGCAATCCTGTGCTACCTGCGTGAAGAGGGCACCAGCCTCAACTGTGTCCAGGTAAATAAAATTTAGGAGTCAGTCTGCCTCCAGTGGAGGCCAAAACCAGCCCCAAACTGACACAGAGACGTTGCTACATTCCCAACAGGAGGACTGCTACCCTCCTCTCCAGCAGCTATGCCTTGTTACCACCTTCAGGCAATAAATTAACGTGAAGCTGGTGGCAGCAATTCATCTGTGTCACCTCTCAGGTGGGTTAGAACCATGCATGTTGGCTGGCCATGAGGAATGTCCTCCTCATGCTCCCTCAAAGGCATGGAAAACTTGGATTCATCTTAATAAACAAGCTCAGCCTGCTTCCCACAGCCTGCATCAGCTTTTCAGAATGAATTCCAAGGTCCTGGGCTTTACTTTAAAGGCTGGATTTGAGTGTAGTTAAAAGTCTTTCTAGAGATCATAAATGTAGACCATCATCAAGAATATTATTTCTCTATCCTGCTCAAGGCTTTAGAGGGAGAATTTGCTAAAACTGGAGCATTGAATCTCACAGGAAGAAGGAAGGATCACAAACTGCATTGGTTTCATCTTCAAGTACAAAGTGCTTTTCAAAATATAAAGTTCTTACATAAACATTGGGGAAATATGAAAATAGATAAATAAAAAAACTAAAGCACAACACTTCATTGCACACACATTCCTTCATGGGGTGTGGATGAGGAAATAGATATGACAGCTCTTAGTCACGTTGCTTACTGCTGTTCTGGAGGGTAATCTCATCCTATGTGAGTGAGTGCAATATAATGATGTACTTTAACTGGATCACATCATGGTATATGTGCTTTTGTCTCTCAGGTTACCATTAGATCCCCCAGAAAAAAAGAAAATGCACTGAAAAAATTACAGAATTATGTAAAATATTTCATTTGTCATGAGACAGGGCTGGCTAACGCCACGATACAGGACTAAAAGCCCTTGCAAATGGTATTATTTTCTCTTCTGTCCAACCTTATCTGTCAAGGTTCCAATTCTGATTTCCTTCTCTCTTCTTCTTTCCTTTGTATGTTATTAATTCTCACCTCTCCCTAAGTTCAATCCACTCAAAGTCCTTGAAAGGGGAAGCACTGCTCCCTTGCCAGGTGACGGCTTCGGCATTTGAGACGTTTCTTGCTGTTCCTCGGCTTTGCGAATCTCCCGGTTGGATCAGCTTCTTTTTGCACCTCTGGCCACGAAAACAGGCTGAAAAGAAAAGCAACAGGCCCCCCCCTTTGGTCCCACACCTAGAGAGGGACAAACCTGTCTCCCATGCTCCTGGCATGTGCAGTTTTCCTCCTGTCTCTGCTCCCCCTTCCCTCCACCCAGCTGGCACGACCCGGAGGATGTCCTCCCCCTCAATACTCCAAGCAGGGATGGTTGCTATCCTCACCAGCTGACATCAGTGCTAATTTCCTGTAAGTTGCCACAGAATAAAGGAGAGGCCCCCTTTCTAAAAAATCTTTCCGGCTTGCTTAAAAACACTCTCTTGTCTTCTTTTCTTCCTGTGTGCAGCTTGCAGAATCAATAAGGCCCCAGCCTCTTAGCCCCGAGCAGCAGAGAAGCTATTGCTGCAAACTCAGCAGGAGGAAGAGCTAGGGCAAGCAAGGAGCCCAGAGATAATCAAAAGTGCCCTCCCATGGCTCAGGATGTTGCCAAGTGCTTGGAGCAGGACCAGAAGGCAGCACACTATGACTCTTTGTCAAGCAAGGCATCATCTTCATTATCCCCACTTAATTATCTCTGAATTTCGCTAATTGCACTTACCTTTACCTTACACTTAGCAAAAGGGCTGGGCCAAGTGCTCCTCTATAACATTACTTTTGAAAAACTCTGCGTATCTTCATGCAGGTGCCTGATGACTGTTAAAAGGGGCAAGGAGCCCCTCTTACACATCAGTGTTTCATGTGTATAATGCCATGACAGGCTGGTACAGAGACTCTGTATTCAATGAAATTATTCTCAGTATTCACTGTAATTTCAGGCAGTCTTTATAGTGTAAAAGAATGCCTGTTTGTTTTCCTGTTTGAAAAAAACAGACAAACAAACAAAACCCCACAAAACTCTAAACTAAACATCAACCAAACCAAACACAAACCACATCAAACCCAAAACCCATAGAAAAAGGGACTCTCATTGTTTATCACTACAGAGAGTGGGAAAGAGGGCCGGGATTTTGTTTGCTGTAGATGAAAAAACTTGTTAGCAGCATTTACAGATTTAGGACTATTTTTTAAGGGAACCACATGAGGGACATACCTGGTTGGAGTGATAAATGTAAGAATCTACTCTCAATAAGGGAAAGGCACAGAGCAGTTACCTATGGGTAACTTTTTGGCCAGTGACAGAAACCAGGACAGTAGTAAAATTGCAGCTTGAATGCAGAAAACTATGCAGAAAACTAATAATCCAGGGGTGATTTTGTCATTTGCTGGACTGTGTCATTTGTCGGATTGTGTAATTTTGCTTGGGTACACTGTGGACTTCCAGCATGCTTTGCCCTAAAAGTCATAGGCATGCTACTGAGGAAAATGTGAACATCTGTATTGCTGATATATTTAAAAAGCTTCTTATTGCGCTTTAAAAGTCAGTGAAGAGGACATATTTTGTTTTAGTGAAAAGAAGCAATAAAGGTAAGAACAAATCCACTGAATCCAACAGGACTCTGCATTTGCCAAAAGCGTGCTCAGGTTAGGTCACAGGAAAGCTGAGATGCACAGTGCTCTTGCACTGTGCACAGGGGCACCAACCTGGGACTGGTTTCTTTTTCATAAACACAGACACATTCAGAATTTCCTTTCCCCTCTGACATTTGTCCCTCTCCCTTTGAGACAGGAGGCCTTCTTGCCCTTTACAACATCAACTCAAACACAGTAAGTGGTGCAGAAAACCTTGCATGAATTCCACAGCTCCTGCAAGAGGCCTAATCCACCATTTAAGTCCCACAGGCTTAAATGCTTTTCATCACTTGACCTCTTCATAAGGATGAATTTCCTCTACAGTGAGGACGGCATCCAACAGTTGTTACCTTGTCAGTCAGAAGAAACTATAAAGCAATACACAATAAGTAGTATAAAAAACATCAAATCAAAGAATAGAATTTGTAATTCTGTCTCACAGATTATGTCCTTGGATTACTGTTTAAAATCTCAGAATTAATATTTCAAGAAGAATACGATTGTAACAATTCTACCAGAAACAGCAAAACCTGCTCAGTGAACAGTCTGTGTGTACAGCCACTGGTCTAAATCAACTCCACTGCCAAACTGGCAAGCACCAGGTAATGCATAAAATGAATAGACAATTCAGAAATGTCCAACAGATAACTAAAATTGAAATTTTATTTTTTTTTCAATAATATTCATCAGACAATTTTCTGACAAGACTTTTCTGAAAGATGAAGTGCAAATGGGAACCCTGTAAGAATGTTTAGAAGAACTGTACATGACATTTTTAAGCGCCACCAAGTACACATTGAATACTTTGTAAGTATATAGGCATAGCAACATGCAAGTGTCATGTACCCAACATTACAATATGCATTTTGTCTGCTTAAAGTTACTAATGAGGAAATAAAATGAAATTGATGTGTCCTATCATCAGTGCAATATGTTTAATTCCCATGGATTTTTTTTTTTTACAGGTTAGTGGTTGTATTTCTGAACCATTCAAATATATCCTTCTCAGAGCCATAAACTGCCAGTGCAAGAGCCAAGTACACCAGAGTTCCTAGGAGAATACACTTACACTGACCATGAATAGATGAAGTTGTTATAGTCCTTTCACAAATTATGCCTTATTATTTATTCCAGGAAACTTCCTGCTGAACTGAAGGGGTTTTGTAGTTATAAAATATCTAGGCTAAAAGTAAAGGATGCACAAGGATTGCTTTATAATTCTTTTGAAAAAGAGCTAAATAGCAACTCAAACATGTGCATTAAGGACTTGAGCCTTGTTCTTTTGAAATCAATAGGTGTACTGTACTCAATTTTGATGGAAGCAGGACATATATGAATCCAGTAATCCATGAGTTCACTCTCTTGGCTCACTGTTTTAGCAGAAGCAGATGACTGGAGGTTATATTTGCATATTTCTATGAAAGCTATATAGGGGTATAAGCAAATCTGCATTCAGAGAAAAAGGACAACATGTGCAACTGCATATTTACTAACATTAATCAATATGCATAGAAAGGAGAGAAAGAGGAAATGATAAAGAAATCAGCCCAGCAATTAAAGACTACCCTCCTCTTTATAATCAACATAAAGAGTTGATGATCATCCTTACAATCTTCTTTACAAGCTATTACTTTAAACTCCCTCCCTTTACACCTATTATAAAAACCCCACAATATTCCATTTTAGAACAAGACTGAGACAATTATTATGTTTAGAAGAAAATAAAGTGATTTTCAGCACTATGCAGGCTAAGGCTGTCTGTATTTGTGCTGAAACATGAGATCAGAGCTCACACATGAAACACTGCTGGCTTGACCCAGAACACAGGGAAAGTGCTAAAGTGCTGACCCCAACAGGCTTGGCTTTGCACCTGAAATCTTAAAAAAGGGAAGAAACAAAAACCCTTGAACTTTTCTTTAATAGTAGCACAGACTGGCCCTTTTAGAGGAGATACTTTCCCTTCCTCCTTTCCAATTAGACCACTGCTTTTAGCCCAGCAGAGGATAAATGACTTAAGACACAGAATGTGGAGGGCAGACCTACAGTAAACACAGAAGCCATGAAGAATTTTTTTAAATTTTTTTTTTTTTCTCCCCATGTACTGCAAGGCTTTGGAAGCCCCTAGAACTGCAGACTCATTCAAATTGGCTTCACACCTTCTGGCTGGTTGTGAGCACATTAAATATTGCTGAAGAGAATGAACACAGCTTGGCAACAGGATGATTCCTAGATGCTGGAAGAATTCCCTTAAGGGCTGCTGGAAGCGCACGAGGCTTGGAGCATCCTGAGGATGTGGAGTGATACAGAAGTGTGCTGTTCAACCATGTTTGTACCCTTATTTTCTCCTGAGTTGAAAGAAGTGCAGAGTGCCGGGTAAGGTTCCTCAATAGCAAGAAGGAACTGTGCTAGCTTCTCTTAATGCCAAGTGAACAACTTCCATGTGTTTTAGAGGCCTTAGGTCCACCCTGAAAAACCCTGTAGGAGGTCCTACTCTCAAAAGAATTTCTACTCTCTTCTGTTGACATCAAAGGCTTCTCTATTAATTTTTCTCCTCCTGTTTGCAATAGTCCTTCTGTGCTCCCCATGCACTGAGTGTTTTTAATGTAAACATGCCCTGGCAATATTATGCTTAAATAAGTAAGAGACAAGTCAGGATATCTCAACACTGTTGATATTGCATATTTAATTCAAAAGCTTGCATGTGCTTTTTAAAGTTTCTCTTCATATGTGCATGCCTTACTAGGAAGAACTGTGTTGCAGTTGGATTGCAAATTATTATCTAGAGCTGACTAAATATTGATGTGTTATAGCAGTTTATTTTTAAGCTGTTTGGGATGAATCCCCAGCCAGTGTAAATTGGCCCACATTTAAGGCAACAGAGTGAAGCTGATTTATACCAGCTGAGGCTGTGTCCTTATGCCCTGTTAAAAAGCTAAAACTACACCAAAATTAATAAGAACAGGGCAAGAATCATGAACCCAGGCAATTTTTTAACCTATTTTTAACAGAAAAAAAAATACAGTGATTTCATTTCAAGATTAAAGCAAAGATTCAGTAGTATTTAAAATGTATACAAATATCTCATAGCTAGTATTTAGACTAAGAGGTAGATGTCATATTCTAGGAATAGTACAGTATGGAATGATGCTAATGGCAGTTGCTAAATACATTTATTTGCCTGTTACACAGGACACACAGGAGGGTGATAGCAATGGCAACCACAAGAAGGCTTACAAAAAAAAAAAAGACAACCTTGTCTTCTTTTGCTATTCTACGTTATCTGTCTTTTGGTGCATTTCTTCTGGAAGGGCATGATGGAAAAGTGTCAAGAAGTAAAAAGATCTATAATACAAAACTTCATGTTTACAAAAAACGTTAGCTTTATCATTAAAGGCATCCTCTGTACTATAATGGAAGCATTTTGTACTTACAATTTAAGATTACCTGGCGTTACTGAGCAAGAAGTGGAAATTCCAGGTGAGGTGATTCAGCAAAATAGGGGTCAGAAGAATGCAGCTCTCTCTCGCTCTCTTTCTCTGTTATTCATGCTAAAAATACCAGGGCATATGGCAGCATATTTCAGCATCTTAACATACTAGGCTCCCTTGAGGACAGAAAAAGAGATGAAACTTGTGCTGTTGAGCCAGAAATAAGATTACAGAACAGCGCTGCCAGACAGTCAGAGTGCTGGCAGCAAAGCCATTAGAGGAGTCAGTGCCTTACTTTGCCTAAAGGTGTTTCAGTGGTATTTAATGGTGCTCCAAGAAATGGCAAGCAAAGCTGGTGAGAATGAGGAGCAGTATAAGCATTTTTTATCAATTAGTTGTCATTGCAAGTAGAGGAATTACACATATTGCATTAGGATATCCACTGCTCGTAGATGTACCTTCCACTTTTACCTTGTGACTCTTAGGGGTCACCCCTGCTCAAAATAATCAAAATGCATATTATAATTACATGGTTTTCCAATATCCATACACAGCAAGTACAAGATACTTACATGTAAGTACACTGTATTTACCTATATTTTTGCATAGTTTTTAGTGTGTACTTTGTGCCACTTAATAAAAAGCATTACTCAACATTTTTTGTTGTTGCTGCTTTTCTTTATCAGACAGCTTGCTCAATTAAAGTTGGAGTAGCTGGGATTTTTGGTATGTTCATCACAGATTACCAGTTCCTAGGAGTGTAGAGATCAGACATTTGGAGGAGTCTGGGTAAGCGGTGGGGGAAGCTGCAGTGTGAACATTAAAGTTTTAAATCACCTCTTTAATTATTAAGAAACGCAATATCAGATTTAATGGCGCTAATTTAACAAACTTACCTTTAATTCGAACGGAATTCTAAAGGTAAGAAGTCCGTTTTCCTTTTGGTAACACTTTACAATAAGTGGCACTAAATTACACTAGAACTGCTATGTTACAGGGAATTACATGTAACTACACTGTAACTGTTGAAAGAGCTACTGTACATGTGCGTACATGGTAACTTCAGTGCTGTTACAATCATGAATTACATAATTACAGATGATTCTGTCCTTTCTTTTCATTGAAATAGCTATATATATATATATGTATATATATATTATACTGCAATGAAAACACACAAGATGTTAACTTTCACGTCTCACTTAGAAAAGTTGGTGTTCTCCACGTGTTCCTTTAGAGAGGGAGTCTCAGTGCAAGACGAACCATCCTTAAGTAATGTGGAAACTTTTTGAGATGTTCTAGCTTAAACTCTGAGCCTCAAATTAAACATCAGGTTCCTTAAACTGTCTCTTGGTTTGTCAGATGACACTAAAAGAGTGGGATGATGCACCCCTTGTCTTCTGATGCACCGCTTTCTTGTTCAAATCATGAGAATGTTCTTGAAGCGTTAAAAAAAAATAAAAATAAAGTCTACATCAAAAAGTTTAAAAATAATCAGCAATCGACACTGTAAACAGTACACTGGCAGAAACTAGCTACCTGGTCTGGAGAAAACTACTCTGCAAGTGAGAGAGGGAGAGCATGTCACACACATTTTAGTGAAGGTGGTTCCCATTCAGAGCCTCCATTTTACACACTCGCTGGGTGCCTCACACCATCATAAAAACTTTTTTTTTCTTTTTTTTCAGAATGGGAACTTGGGCAAAAGGAATGGACAACTGGCTTTTAGCCTACTTAATGTCATTAGTGTTGAGCCATGATTCTGCTTACAGAAAAGAGGGATGCCTCTTTGTACCCAGTGTAGTAATTCGAACCCGTGAAGACCAGACAGGCCTGCAAAGTGCTATCCAGGTAGAATGCTCTGTGTGGGGCTTTTCACACCTGCTGTGCACAGCTGCAAGGGACATCACCAGGTGCAAGGCAATGGAAGATCAAATGGGTTAAAAATGAGCACATGTGAGGAGTTTTGATTGAAAGCCAATAAAAAAAAATCCAAAAAAACCCCAAACAACAAAATGTTTTGAAAGTACAATTTATAAGTGGGTTTTTTTGCCAAGTTGAAATGCTGTTTCTATGCCACTGGAAAATATGGTGTGAAACAGTTACCACAAGGCCAATCCTGCTTTTGGAGGTCCTACCTGACCTTGGCTGGGTAATGGTTCAAGTAACAACCCTACTATTCAAGCGAGCTGGACTTAGGAAGGATGAAGGAAGGCGTAAACACCATGCTGGTGGGGAATTCCACTTGAGCAAATAAGGCCCTCATCCAGGGAAGCACTTTGTTTATAAGCATATGAACAGTGCCTTATACTCCAAGGGAACTTCTCTGACGCCTGAAGCTATGTGATTAAAAGCTTAGTTGAATTGGGCCCCAGGTCCTGAAATAAAACTTTGATACTGTACTATAGCTAATGTACCTTACTGCAGTGACAAGAACCCATATTTTTGGTATTAAACTGAATGACTTCCTTTGCCAGCCTTTTTTTACATGTTTATGTTTTGAAAGACATGAATATCTTGTAAACCTATACTAGTTTTCAATGTGTCTAGTAGCACCTACCTGGTTCTCTCAAACTACCATATTATATTAACATATTATTGCATTTTTCCACAGATGGGTATGGAGTGAACTGTAAAACAAGCATGCAATCACATCAATGCAGACTTATTTCTTTAAAATGTCATACTGTATATGATTTATTATGTTAACACTCAACCACATCATATTATTTATGTCTGTATATTTTGAAAAAAAGTGCTGCTTTGATTGACGTCACCCTTTTTTCTTAGAAATTAACAAGATAAATGCTTCAACAAAAACAATTAAAATACTCTAATATTGTCCTTAAAAGGTTTATATTCTTCTGATAAATAATCTGTCACAGCACCTTTATCTTCCATTTTACCATACCACATGATGTCGTATTCCAAATTCTCCCTTCCCCACACAAAAATAAAATCCCAGGAGAAAGTCCTTTACAGCAGACCATCATGCTTTTATGCTTCACAAATACATCAACCAGAGAGAAATACTTCTTCTGTCAAAGGTGCAAAACACAGGAGCAAAGCGAGCTCCAGCTAGACTAACTTGCGTTCTCCAGTGCAGAATCATTTCCAAGACCTGTTATGGCAACCTTGTCTTTTCATTGGAAGAGGAAATAAGCCGATGGGCTTACAGTGTTTTGTTGTCATATTTAAGAGCATGTGATTTTTTTCAGCTGTCAATTACACAAAAAAAAAAAAAAAAAAAAAAAAAAAAAAAATCAGAAATAATCCAAACAGAGACCTTCACTGTGGAGCTAAAAGCATGGCAGGAATTCTCTATCATTCACGGTGACATAAGTTTGTACCTCACAAAATGCATAGACAGGAATTTAATATAAAGAATTAGTCCATTTACTGTATACACAAAACATATATCTTTTGTTTTAACACTTCTATTTTTTTTCTTTTTTATTCCTTTTTTTTTTTTAAGTTTTTTTTTTAAAGTTTTTTGTTTTGGCAAACCAACATAGAGAAGCAGCTCTGGAACTGCCAAATTAAAAACTGAGAATTTTAGCAACTCAATAGTACTTTTTAAGGATCGTAATCAAATGTGGTTGTAATTTAAAACCTGAGGCTGTGCACTGGTTGTTAGCTTAAAACTACCTTTCCATATAACATTGTGCTTCCATTGTATAACAAAGAAAAAATTAACAAGAACTAGAAAAGTTTGCTGCTGAACAGTGCTAGGACATACAGACAAAAAAATACTAACACATGTTATCTACTCAGAATATTGATTTTGAGTCATATCTAAAGGGATATAATGGACATTAGAAAATGCTTACTGTGACTGACTTAGCTACTGCCAAAAAAGTTGAATATGTATCAAATAATGTTTAATTCAATTTATTATATGCACTATATACAGATACTAAAATGCCTTGCCATTGTGCCCCATGAACACATCAAATTTGAGTAGGCAGGTGAGTTCATGTTTAGCAAATAAATTATAAAAACATAAATTACTCAGAAAGTTCTCTAATCTTTGTGATCCCAAAAGCAAGTAAAAGGGCAGGATAAATTGTTTCAAAAGAAGCTCTATTACCTAACTTTGCAGAATCTGTATAGCTATTCAGCATGTTTTCACCACGGAAACATGGCACTGTTGTCAAGGTACCATTTAAATCATAACAAAACAAAGCAAAACAAAACAAAAAATTCACTGGACTGATCTTTTTTCCCACCAAATCCAAACATACAGGAAACTATAATAAACAGATTTCAATTTGTGTTTCCAAGGGCATACGTTTCAAAAAACAAGTTGATTTTTGAATTATAGATAGATAGGTATAAAATTTTCTTTGTAAACCTCTAATCTTAGACTTAACCTTTTCTGTAAGTAAATTAGGACCTTACCTAATAGTACTTGTTATGAATTTTGTTCTATGACATACTAGTAGGGACATGATAAAAGAAAACTGGAAAAGAAAGCTGCGTAACACTTAAATATGTAGAAAACTTGGATTAAGATGATGATTAACATTGTTAAGGCTGTATATTCAAGCACTGTATGTTAAGAGAGCAGTGGATATGATTTTTAGGCAATAAGAAATGTCCTGTTTTACGCATGATACTGTAATTATAGAATGATGATGTCAACAGCTGATTGTTGGCATAAACTGGCTACTTATAGCAGGTATGTGAGTTAATAAAGATAGCAGAAGATGGCAGAAATGAATTCTGAGAAATGATAGCCAGTTTTCTCCAGCAGTCAGCCTGATAAGTAAAACTCCAAGATTCTAGCTCTGCATCTAAATGAAATACTCTTTTTTCTCCTCTGCATTGACTTGGCTGCCTTCTGCATTGATAATGGCTGTGTCGGCATCAGGGGCATCTTCAGCTCCTTTTGCTTCATTTGTTAAATATGTTCCTGTAGGAATGGGTACAAGAGAAAAGAGAAAAAAAAAAAAAAAGAAGAAAGATTAGGGTTTTTTTTCACACATTATAGGAAGTACATTTCAAACAATGTGTTCCAATTCTTTTAATGAATGAAAAATATTTTACACAGTTTTTAGTATACATCATAAAGCTTTCTAATCTGTTGAGGAATATTTACACTGATACCTATACTGGTAAAGGCACATATACAAACTCTAGTATATCCACAACAAATTAAGGAAATATTTTAATAAAACTCCACTTTATCTAACTGCAGTAATACGTAATATATTTTTCAATTATAGAGTAAGTGATAAAATCTGGGTTATTTCATGAAATAGCTACTCATCAAAAACAAAGACATTTTTAGGATTTAAATATTCATAAACATGCTTTTTTTTTTTGTTTTAGTGGCCACTGATCATTTGTATTTCTGTTTTTCCTCGATCATATCTATGCTTTAATTTTACAGAATTGTATCATAGTAGATTCCAAGAATTACAAAATTGGGGTAGTTTTATTAACTACACCAACTCATATTATACTATCACAGCTATTTTTATGCTCTGGATATGAATGAAAAAAGAAATCTGTACAATAGTCAAATTTCCCTTTGTGAAAAGCATTATTTATGCTGGCATAAGATGCACAACTGTTCATTCAGGAAAGTAAAACAAAAGAGATACACTTTCACTGGCTCATTAAAAAAATATCTGATTTTTTTCATGTAGTCCAATCAAATTGAAAAGATGTTTTTTATCAATTTATGTTTTCTAGGTATATGATTATCCTATCTAAAATGAGAGTTACTGAATTAATACCAACTCTCATCCCCCCCTTTTTCTGAGGGGTGTGGAAAAGGAATCAATTGAGTTTTAGCAATAGGCCTACAAGCTGTACAGAGGTTAAATCTCAAGGTATGATTTTGGAACTAACTAGGTCAAAATCAAATCATAGAGATGTCAGAAGTCAGTGTCATTCCATTCCTGTTAACTTTAGTGGCAGAGGAAACTGGAAATGAAGGGACCAGAATTATTAAGGTAAAACCAGAGAACAAAGTAAAGCTATCCCCAGTAATGAACCCCTTATTCCTGCAAGATCATTGATAAACTGATTTGAAAACTGACCATTGGATGAGTGGTGAGTTTATATTATCTTTTAAACATATACTTAAAATACCCATAAAATGAAAAATCTTGCTCACTCCATGCACAAATATTCTGCTGAATTGATATGCTAGTCAAAACTATGAGCACATGATGATAACAGGCAATCAAGTATCAGGAGTTTAGATCCAAAACCAAGGGGCAATCTCACTCCCTGTTCTCTCTAAATCACTCACTTATAGGAGGCCTTGGGCAAGCACTAACTCCACATCCTTTGCCTTTGCCAGCCCACTGGAAATCTGCTTAAAATTCACAGGAACTTCACTTGCAACCGGACTGGGAAGTATCTTTTTGTTCAAATCATTTAGCAGAGGGGGCAAGGTGAAAGGGAATGGCACTCCCAGGTGAAACCATGCCCTGCTTCCCAGAGTGACTGAACTGCCACTAAGCGTGTCCTACCTTTATGTCTTGCCAGGTATCGACCAAGGAGAATTATAGAACATAGTGTTACAAAGACAACTACAGCCACTATTCCTCCTATAAGAGCATGGTCAGGTCCGGTCTGTGTCAAACCATTTGGATCTAGAGGGAGAGACAAAAAAGCAAATGTGGTCCTACACAGAGACAAAAAAAAAAGTGACAGGAAAATTCACAATACCAAGTTTTATACTGATCATCCTTGAAATAGGATGTAACTCTTTAATATTCAGCACCGTTATTCCCACTTTTACTCCCAGAATCTTATCAACAACACAGTGCTGCTTGTATTCCCAGACTGTTAAAACCCTGAGGACATCACAGTTATGAAAACTATTACCTTATTCTTCTTTGGCAGAGGTTATTAAATAGAAAAGGTTTCTAGCTCGTCATTTTACAACTGAAAACCTGGCCATAGCTATTTATAGAAGGAAAAACAAGGAAGTGAGAATTGGGGATGGGACAGCATCAGCAGAACAGTGTCTGCATAATACATAATTTATAGAATTGATTCTCAGTGGGTAACCCTTATATGTTCTCTTCCTCTCGTTCCTACCCTCTTGCACCAGGAATGAAAAGGCAGATAAAGTGCAGCCCTGCCAAGTTCCTCTGCACATGGCTGAGTCTGCATGGATTTGGTCAGATAAAGGTACAGGCAACCTGAAACTCATCATTCAGACTCAAGAATCGGTTTGTGAATTTACTACAAACGCTTGATTAACACCCAGTGTGAGCAAGCTGTAATAGATATCACAAATCACAGAGTCAGCTGGGATGGAAAAGACCTTTGAGATGATCAAACCCAGCCAATGCAGTAACACCACCTTGTCAACCAGTCCATGGAACTGAGTGCCAGATCCAGTCACTTCTTAAACAGCCCCAGGGATGGTGACTCCCAGCCCATCCCAATGCCCCATCACTCTTTCTGTGATGATCTTCCCAATGTCCAACTTAAACCTCCTCTGGCACAGCTTGCACTCAGGTGTTGTCAAACCTCATGCTGTTGTGTTCAGCCCGTCGTCCCAGCCTCTCCAGATCCTTCTGCAGAGCCACCCCACCCTCCAACAGATCAACATTGCCCCACAACTTGGTGTCATCTGCACATTTGCTAATGGCACAGTGAATCAGCAGGCTCCTTTTCCCAGCTCTGGGCAGAGCACTGGGAACACGGTTAGATTCAAGGGTTCTGTGCTGGTCGTTTGCCTGCTCTGTTGCCCAATGGATCACAAAAGTTGCAGAGACAATCATGGGAAATGGCACTACTTTGGGGTGAGAAATTCTTCAGAGCTTTTTACAACAAACCAGTAACCTGTGACTGTTGACTCAACAGATAAATGCAGAAGCTAAAATTTTACTCTGAGGATCATGACATGGTTCCTATTATAATGAAGACGCCTCTGCTATGAAGCAACAGTAATTCTCTGAAGATGTTATTAGTGTGTGCTGTATGCCACAATCATTCCACTCTCACTACTTCAAGGGCATTTCCCTTGTAGGAGCTGTTTATATTCTTCAAATTGTTTGCAAACAACTTCTTTGCTTTGCAAAAAGGAAAGGCAGGAAAAATATTTACACAGAGAAGAGGGCAAGTCAGTGAAGATAGAAAGGCCTCTGATAATGCTGAGGAAGTGTGTTCCCATAATACCATAATTACATTCTGCTTACCAGGATTGCTATATGGCAGGGAGATGTATGGATGCATCAGGTATGGGAGTCTCATGAGGTGTAACAAGGACAAGGGCTGGTGCTGCACCCAGGTCAGGACAAATCCTGCTCTCAGTCCAGGCTGGGGGATGAACAGATCCAGAGCAGTCTGGCTGAGGAGGACTTGGGGGTGCTGGAGAGTGAGAGGCCTTGTGCTCTTGCAGCCCAAAAAGCCAAATGTGTCCTGGGCTGCATCCAAAACACCGTGGGGAGCAGTCAGGGGAGGGGATTCTGTCACTCTGAGCCACTCTTCTGAAACCCCATCTGGAGAACTGCATCCAATTCTGGGGTTTCCAGCACAGGAGGGACAGGGAGGAGTAATCCAGAGGAAGCCACTAAGTTGATGTGAGGGATGGGGCACCTCTCCTATGAGGAAAGGCTGAGAGGATTGGGATTGTTCAGCCTGGAGAAGACATGGCTCCCAGGTGACCTAATTGTGGCCTTCCATTACCTGAAAGGAGCCTGCAAGAATGATGGAGAGAGACTATTTACAAGGGTATATAATGATAGGACAAGGGGAAATAGCTTCAAACTAAGAGTAGGTTTAGAGTGGATTTTAGGAAGAAATTTTTCGCTGTGGGGGTGGTGAGGTGCTGGCACAGGTTACCCAGAGAAGCTGTGGCTGCCCCATCCCTGGAAGTGTTCAAGGCCAGGCTGGATGGAGCTCTGAGAAACCTGCTGTAGTGGAATGCATCCCTGCCCATGGAACTAGATGATCTTTAAGGTCCCCTCCAACTCAAGCCATTCCATGATTGCAAGATCTACAAACACATGTATATAAATATAACATTCCCTAGATGAAAGAAAAGAATCCTGTTCTCCTTTTCTTTTGCAGACTGTGAAGCATTCTGCAACTCCATTTTCAGGCTTGCTGGAGCAGGGAGTGGCCACTGATACAGATTCAGTTCTGCTCTTAACAATCACTGGACTCATCAGGCAGGACTTTGTCACTTATTGCTGGCTTTCCAAGCTCCCACACCTTTCTCTTCTGGCTGCCACGAGGACTTTGGGGAAGCTGTTCATATCACTTCTGTGGACATGATGGCAAATGATAGGTATTTGGCCTCAAAGAAGCTAGAAACACCTGATAAAGTTAGCTCCCCTTATAAAGTTAGCTCCCCTTATAAAGTTAGCTTCCCTTATAAAGTCAGCTCCCCTTATAAAGTTAGCTTCCCTGCATCCTCCTCCACCTCCCCATCCTCCTGGCATGGCATGGTGCTGCTGGTGGTGGCACCAGGTTGAGTACACATCACCAGCCCAGTGGGACACAGGCTCCATTTTGGTCATTACATCTCACCCCAAATCCTGTGCACCAGCAGACTCACAGGGGGGAAGCAAGACTGCTGAAGCATTGCCTTCCCAAAGAGATTGGAGCAGTCAGCCTTCCTCTCCCTTGCCCTGCAGGGGCCTTGTTTTCTGAGTGGAGCAAGGAGGAGGTGGCTGCTCGCTTGAGAAGATGGAAGGTGACAGTTTTCTTCAGGAATGTCAGCTTGCTTGAGCCATCTAGAAAATTCCTCCTTTTGTGCTGCCTGTGGCAATGTTGAGTACAGCTCCTCCCTGCAGCATAAAGGGCAGGGCCCATTTGGGCTCTGAGGAACACCCGTGTGCCCAAGCCCTGGGTGTGACCTGCAGGAGATGCTCTTCAACAGCACTGGGACAGGAGCAGCATGAACGTGTTTTCCCACTCAGAACTGGCTCCTGCTGGTATGCTGCCAGTAACACTGAGGAATAAAAGGAGATCTTTTAAGGGGTAATATACTTCCTGATGCAGAGCATAATCCAGAGAAGGGTTAGCACAGAACTTTATCTACAGGCATTTTTGCAAAAGCTGATTGAAGTGCACAGCCCTAGCTCAATACCCAGACTTACAATGCATGTCCTCTGTGAGCTTTAATAAACATTACAGATAAAAATCCTCACAATACACTGAGATAAACACATCTCTGTGTTTTTATCCTCTGGTGATTTCCAACATAGAGTGACTCACTCCTCCTCTGACATACCTGATGTGACTACATGAAGTCACGCAAAGCCAGCCCAAATACAAGGTTTCCACCTATTAGTGCAGATTGATGAAATTCTAATATTGCTTTAGGCTGAATTTTTTAACATTAAAATTAGTGTAAGTATTCATTGGACTGCTAAAGTAGCAGCATATTTTTTGCTCTAATCTCAACCTTGCTATCAAAGCCAGATTATATTGGTTGGTATTGCTAAAGAAGTTTGTCCAGAAAAAAATCCTTATACGTTATTATTATTATTATCATTTTATTACCAGTGAACAATTCCTTTGTTAAAAACAAAAAAGGACAGGAAGGAGAGAAAGGAAAAGATGGAAGCAAAGGAAATAAAGATTCTTAAAAGTGGCCAACATTTTCTTGGGAAACAAACCCTTTTTCCATCTCAAAATGAAAATCTGTACAACATAAACAATATTCTGGACAGGAAGCATACCTCATGAATAGTCTCCTCATAGAAAAATAATGGTAGCATTAAATATAAACATGCTCTACATTATGCATACAGAGTAATGCACTATACTTTTGCCTTTCATGAAATGATCTAAGACCCATGAATGAATTATAGATCTGGGGCTTTCTATCGTGGTATAAATAATTACTATTTCAAAATGTTCCCGAGCACCATCTGAAAGACAGAAATACAGGGATTTGGAAACTACACTTTTTTTGTATTTTAGGTATTTATACAGTGAGCATGCATAATCATTCAAGTGTTCTGGACACAAGTGTCAGCAACTGCCACTAAAGTTCCTGAAACCACTGACCACTCCACAGCTTGGTTTCCAAAAAGCAGAATACTATTCAGATTTTTTTTTTTTAGGTTCATGTTTTAAGCTTCATGGACCTTACCAAGTAAATTCTACTGTGCCATACACACAACTCCAGGAAATGAAATCTTAGGTATACAACTGTGCAATAAATACTTATAATTCAGCTGTTTCCATTAAAAAAAAAATAGATCACACTATTACTGTTTTAATACATACTGGTTTTTACTGCATGAGCACAGACAGCTACAGTAGTCATGGCCTGAAATAGTGGAATTACAATTTTGCAATCAGATTAGATCTTCACAGATCAGTTCTTTTTCCTGCTTATTTCATCCTTTGATGAAACTAAAAAAAAATCATATAAAAACATAATGACACAAAACCTCATAATTCTTTTATTTGCTCTTTTCCCCCTAAATTTAGAAAGCTTCTTCAAAATACTGATTGCCAATGCTGTGAAAATGTACCCATTTTCAACTTTTGGGATTTCCCTGTTACTGTTTGTTCACAAACTGTGAATGCACTTAAATGACATATCACAGACTTAAATTAAATAACAATCTTGAAATTACTTAGAGGGGAAAAAAAGTGCCTAATTTGTTAAGAGATGAAACACATCAGATAAACCTTAGACCTAATAAATAAGTAGATATGTGCTTTTTATGATCTGCTGACAAAGTTTCAGTGTAGAATATTAAAATATGAATTCACACTTTGGTTAAGCAGAGAAATCTTTCATGCTTTGGCATAAAGTGTATGTTAATTATTCAACTAATTTCAGTTTCTTCATGCATAAGTTTCCTTCTTATTTATGCAGAGTTGACTTGACTGAGCAGGCTGCAGGAAAGGGTCAGATAACCCTTTCCTGAGCAAAGGCAAAACAAGAACATCTGTGAATGCTGAAATGGCATATTTTGGGGAATATGTGCTCAAGTAGACCTCTCTTTGGCAGAACTTTATCAAGATGTATTTTTGACTCATATGCCAAAGTTGTTTTTTTTTTTTTTAATCACTCTGAGCATGAGATAACCTAGGTTTTGAGGCAATCAAAATAATAATTTGTTTTGACCATTTTGATGATACAAAAAACTGGAAATATCCTAATTTGCTGTGGAGCTTAAACAGCATTCACAAAATGAAGAGTTATTAAGTATATGTATTATTCATAAATTACTGTTTCTAAAGGCTGGGAAAAGAAAGGGCTGTCCCCTTTCCCACAGCAGTACTAAATCCACCAGCTTACAGTGGCTTTTACTGATTTCATGAATAATCAAATTCTGTGGCATAATAGACTTGCTCCAATAAGGGATCCTGGGGCATGGCTCTGTGTTACAATTTATATGGCAGAAAAATCTCTTCAAATGACTCCTGATTCTTTCCCTATGTTCAAGGACTTGTTATAACCCTCAGGAGAACTCTCAAATATTTCATACTTTTGCAAAAGTTATTGTTTTAAGGGCTTTGCTCAAATCAGGTCATCAAAGCAAAGTGCATTTTAGGGTGGGAAAACCCAAAAAATACAAAAATTTAAATAATTAGCTCTGTCTTATCTGAAAGGCTGTTGAAATGGTGCAGGCTGAGTGTGAAAATGAGTGGTGGAAGACTGTGAAGATTTCTGGAGAAAATCTAGCAAGGACCCTCAAATCATGAGATATCTAAACCTGCACTGTTTTGAAGTGTCCTAAACAGCAGAGACCAAACTGCAAAAACTGTGGGGAGAGAGTAGCTTGAGCATTTCTGAAGTCCATCAGTGAATGTAAAATACATTAGAAATCTTCCCCAGTGATTTTTTTTTCTTCATATCAGCCTTATTTCCCAAGGAGATGAGAGCCTGTGTAATCATTCTCTTTTACTCTGTTCAAATTACTTATGAACCGTGGTTCCCTTACAACACGTTTTAAGAGACAGTAAAGAACTTAAGAGTCTTGTTTTCTTATAACTAACCTGAGAGGACAGTTTGCAGCAGGGGCTCAGAGCTTATTAGACACTAGAGGATGTGCAGGAAGAATGCCTTTATAAAAGCCCAAATAGAGACAAAAGCATCCATCAAAATTTCTGCCCAAGAATCAATTTTTCATTAGAGGTTTGTCTCCATTGGAAATGCTTTGCTGTCCAGTGGCACAGATCCTGTTTGAAGCTTTTCACATGGTTAGGTGGCATTTTTAACCTTTGAGCCCTTACCTCCTTGCCTTTTTCTCCTTTCCCCAAAGCCCACCCTTTGTGCTTCTCCTCTTTGTCTCAGCTCACACTGCAGTACCTCTATAACTCAGTTTAAAAAGGCACGAGGCACAATCTCATGGAAACCAGAGATTTCTTTGTGCATCTTATGACACAAACTTGGATTTTGAAATGTATTCAGACTAATGTCATTGCCAAGATTTAGTCATAAAATATTTAATTGTCCCACCAATGTAAGTATGGGGAAAAAAGTAAAACTTAAAAAAAAAAAAAAAAAAAAAATCAAAACAAACAAGCTAAAAAAACCCAAACCAAAAACCTCAAAATCAAAACCTCAAAACAGAACCTCAAAGATCTGATTTTCCATCAGTAGGAAAAAAGACTAAAGTGGGAATTGTCCCACAATATGGATAGAAGGTTAGACTGAAGTGATAGCTGACAAGGTACTTGCCTTAGGAAAAGTGGCAGTAGTGCTGTGATAAATGCTGGTAAGTAGAATTTACCCATTTTAGCATCTTAATTTGGGCACCTTGGAGTTCAATTTCTCTTGCATGGCCTGGAAGGCTGAAATAGGTGTTTTTAATCTCTTTTTGTAATATACTATTAACCACTAAAACACATGTATGCCAAACTTGTGAAACTATTGTTAGGAGGGAAAAGAAACTTTCTGCACCTTCATTTAAATTGCAAAGAGTAGTGGCCCAAAGGGGCTGGTTGTGAAATTCGTTGAAAATGTGTTTTGTTATTAACCAATTCCAAACTTAAAATACGTGACAAGCTTCTTTATCCTTCAGTGCCTGAAGCAAAGAAGAACAAAACAGTGTGCTAATATACAGCACATAGAAACTGCTATTTTAATAGTAGAACATCATCAACCATAGCAAAGACAGGCAGAAAAATGATTTCTAAACCTTCAAAAGAACTGATAGCCTTTTCTTCCCGTGCTACTGCAGTAGCACATTTGGCCCATTTTGCCTCTAAGTGGTTTCTTTTTTTCACAATACTGAATTTTATATACATTCCTATTAAGAAGAGTTTACCTCCCAGAGAGATAAAAGTCCCAGACTAATGCTTCAGCAGCTGAAACTTTGGCTCCTTTAGAAGAGCTTGTGTTGTTCTCATGAAGCCAAGACTTCTTTCAGCTGTGAGAAAAATGCAAATGTTTCCTGGTATGTATTTGTGAGTAGGTAGCCCTTGTCAAAGTGAATAAAAGCCTTACCCATACCTATTTATTTTCTAAATGCATTTTTTTTTTAATGCTTAGAAGAGAGCTGTATACCTACAACATTAAGATGAAAAGTTTAACAATATTTTTCAGGGTCCTTAGAGCCTTGTTCCATATTTTGTGCCTGTGTCATTGACACTTATTTTTAAAGTTTTTTTTCCCTTTCTCATCTTTTTTTCCTTAATGCTGCTTAAAAAGCTCCAGTTTCCTGAAGGGAACAGTTCCTCTAATTAGAGCACATAAAAGACTTTTCTTATTGACAACATTATATTTTTGGCTGTCAATAAACTCATTAATTGCTTCAGACTTTGTCTTAGGAAAAAAAGAACTGAAATCTGCAACGTTTTGCCTTCATCTTATTTTCTGTAGAGGATAATTAAGTCAATTCTGGGTTTGGAGAAATACTTGTCCATCCAGCTAAGACTTCTGCCTCCTGAAACAGAAGGCTGTAGGGAAAGAGACAACTGGCACAGATGACATGAGAAATTCCCTGTTAAGTTGAATGAGTCAACTGTTCCAGCATTTTAATTTTCATCTCCTTGTGAAGTTCCAGAATGCTCAATGCCTTCATTGCAGTAAAAAAAGATTGAACTTTGGAAACATCCACCTGTTAGATACTTAAAAAAGAACCTACCTCTACCTAGAAAAATTAGATTCATGACTTCCTACTTTGGGAGGAAAAAAACCACATTTCAGAAGTGTCATCTTTCTTTTGATAACTTTCCATCAATTAATACAGGAAGATCCCTGCTCTTGGTTTTCTTTGTCAAAAAAGGCCAGAGACCAGATGGACTTGGTGTGTGCACAGCTCCTTTTCCTGTCACCAGAAGTTAATTAAACCAGTAGAACCAGTAGAAATGTTAAACAATTTTTTCATTAATACAGAAACTGGAGATGACAGTTTCTTCTCCCTTTCTTAGAGTGCCCTTAATCTGTGGGGTTTGGACACTTCCCACAGACTTTGGCTGGAGAAAGCATGACCAGGACTGTGTGGGAAGAGAGCATGGCACCTGTGGAGTTGTCTGAGCGTGGGCACCTGCTGCTGGCTGCCATCACAGGGGCTGGGGCCAGACCCAGGTGGTCTCTGGCAGTCTCAGTATTCACATTTCAGGAGAAAGCAACTCATTATCACCAGAATACACATTAGGCACTATGGGGAGATTGCTGAGAGAGTGATCACTCAAAGCACTGAAAGGATCATCCAAAGCTTCCTCCACTTAAGCCCCAAGAACTTAAGACCACTGGAAAAAGTGGTATCAATATTTTCTCTAACTCTGTGGCTTTCTCTATGGCTTTTTTTCCACCTTGTTTTCCATGCTGTTACATGAACTCCCTCACTGACTGGTTCTCGCTGCAGAGCTCAAGTAATAAATACCACCACAAGTAAGCAGTGGGAGAAAGACACGTTCAGTCAAGAAACATCACAAAACAAATGGATGGGGAGGATCAGGTGAGAGAGAGAGAGACAAAGCTGTTCCTGATGGCAGAAGCTGGGGAGGAGAAGGTTTTGTCAGCAGTAAGGCAGAGCCACACATGAAAAGTGAGTTGAGAACAGGTAAGGATGGGTAAAGATCAGAGAGGCAGCAACAGATTCACAGCTGTAAAAGGCACATTGTGTTAAATATGTTCAGGAGAGTTTTAAAACCAAGGACACATTTAATTTAACTGAAGAACAGCTCTAATTAAAACTTAGTTCTGTGGTGGAAGAAAACCTATTGTTCAAATGAATTCTTTATGCTTGTCATACTAATTTTTTTCTTACAAAATCAGATTAGAGTAATTATAAGCCTATAATGACATCAAAACACCCCAGTAAACCAGCCACTTACAGCCAGAATCTGACACCTTGCTCAGGCTGAACAGCAATTTAATCTGTCATGGGACTACTCAGTATGAGTAACTGTAATAGAAGAGCCTCTTTGGCAGTTAATAGTATATTTTATCTGTCAATGTATCTCCAGATTAGCCAGGCATCCTTGTGGTTAGGGCAGTAACTGACCCAAATGAGGATGTTGACTTATCCAGCTCATCTCAGAGAGAGAGATGTGAGAGACATTAGCAGAGATTGCCTGCTGTAATGCACAGACTAACAGGTAAATTATTGATAAGGTCAGCACCACCGTTAATACGTAAAGCATCTTCTATAGCTGCTCTAATTAGGGCACAGAATCTTACTAAATTCTTTTTGACAATGACAACATCCATTTGTGAAGTTCCTGTCCAAGAGATAAATCTATCTTCAATTTGTTTGAATTTTTCCCTGTGGTTTAAATGAATGCTATCCATTCTTTATGCCAACCCTGTACTAATGGAAACAACAATATTTTCCCCTTTTAATAATGACATGGTTGATGGAATTCAATATCTTAACCAAATTCTCCTCTGGGAACATTAAGCCTGTTGTTTTCAGATGCCTTTAAGTTAAATACCATCCAGCTATTAGTAAGAGATTGTTTGCTCTTAAAGCCATCGATTGCTAATGGGTTTGCTAAGAATAATGTTGGTCTTTGCTTTCCTAAAGGCTTTTTGCATTCATAAAAAAATACAGTTACACAGTCTTTGGTTTATGGGCCTTTTTTAATTTATTTTTTTTTTTTTTTTTTTTAATCTTGGTAACATGCATTAATTTCCAGCAGCATGATCTCCTCTGTCAGCACCACTAGCTGTAACACAGCCAGATTCTACCAAGGGGGTCACATCCCCACCAGTTTGCAACTGACAGATTCATTTCCTACCTTCTCCTGAGACAGCGACGAGGACCGAGAAACCAGAGGTCCACTATAATTACTATGTATATTTCAGATTAAATAAATGTGATAAAAGCCTCCATCTGGCTGTTGATCAAATGTGCAGAGGCAGGCTGATTTTCAGTGACATATTACAATATGTCTCTTGTAACAGTCCCTAATGCCAGCCTGTAAATTACTTACATTTGGGATTACTCGACTACGGCAGACAGAAATATTACTCACTGTTAAAGTGCTGCCTACTGGGAGCAAGGGAGACGTGGTCTAATCTTAAAGTTGTTAAGCAAGGCATTAAGAAATAATGGGGCCATGTTTATTTTACTAAATGCTGATTGTGCTCACACTGTTTGAAGGTGGCAGACCCAATGAGCTTGTTCCAGATGCTGGAAAGCTGCACAAAGTCTAACACTGGGGGAATAAGTAACAGTAGTGTTCTAGAGGAGAACTTTAAAAGACAGAAAAATCCTGCAAAATAGTTTCAAATTATATACTATCTGCAGAAAAATAATCAATTCAGTGCTTCAGGGCCTTCCATTTAAGAAAAATCCCAACCAGAAACCTCAAAAATAAAATAACACAAATTTCAAGGGAAAAAATAGATAATGATGCTGCCATTTCACGATTTACTTAGCAGCTCTCCTTGCAGTGGTGGCTGCAACATGTGGACAGACAAAATTTAGTGCATTACTGAAGGTCTTTGAAAAACTTATGGTAAGAAAGAAAGGTTGGGGAAAAATGTCTGGAGGATATTCATAGAGCAGCTAATTGTGGTTTGAAGGGCTTTTGTTATGATTTACAGCTTCTTGAGCTTTACAGTTCACAGATAAACAACAAAACTGATTCAAAATTGAGACAACAAGGCTTGTTAAAAAAAAAAAAAAAAAGAAAAGAAAAAGGGAAATATCATCTCCCAGTCAAAGGATGGGTATTTCTGGTCTACCCTATTACATTGCCAGGGTTTTTATTGCACATTAATTCTGCCCAGAAAGTGTACCAGGACACTCTGTATGAATCAAGGAGAGTTTTGGCCTTGTAAATTCTTGCTCTAAAGCTGAGCAAAACACCCTTCCTGTTCTACAGCTCTTAAAAGGACAGCAGTGGTTAAAATTTGTTTGCACCTAGACATGTGTTTGGAAAAGAGTTCTTGGAATCATTATGAGCCTAAGAAAAAATCTAAAAAAATTCTTCTCATATCCTATGTGATCACTCCAACAACTTTTCCTTTCTTTCCCTACTCAGTTCTTATTCTGTTTTAACTGCATGAGATTTTCCATATAAACCCTTCACCTTAAATTGTCTCATTAGCTTGCATCACTTAGCATCCACTCTTACTTAACTGAAGTGGTTCATTAAATGACATTTCCTTTTTATAAGACCTCTAAAAACTTAGACCTCCCTTTAGGAAGTCAAGAAGACAAATTGTGAAAGGAGGAAACAATGTTCTAAAACCTGGAATTAACACATTTCCAAAATCCACTGCTGAGCAAGTTTTCTTTACTTCTTTCTTTCCTAATAAGTCTGTTGCCTTTACATTATAGCCACGTAAGGGACATGATATTTCTCTCTGAAGTATTCTGAATGCTGAAACTGATTAAAAGTAAAGATGCCCTTCAAAAACATGATGACACCCTCTTTGATGCAAAAGCTTTTGTTAGTCAGCGAAATTTTGGATATGATTATCTAACCAACATCTCTAACAATACCATTCCTGACACACTACATTCAGCTGAAAATCAGAGATCGTTTCTGAGAGCTGTGAAGCCAAGTGTGGATATTTCAAGGGTGTTACAGCCCTTAATTCAGTAAAACATATAAGCATGCAACAAATGAGACTTAAGGCATGATTTAGTGCTTTTGCTGATTTGGAACTGGGCTGTTAGATCCCAGCTCCAGTTTACAAGACACTGGCTACCAGAGGAGACACAGGCAAGTTAAAGAAACAGCTTAAGCTGTGAGAAGCAGGTTTTTTTAGCCTTCCTTGCCTTCTGGAAACCTTTAGCAGGCTGCTCCTCCCTCCTCATGCATTCAGAGCCCACTGTCACAGCTTCTCTCTGACACCAGCACGGCTGGGTCTGGGGCCAGTGGCAGCAGTGAGCGCTGGGCAGAGCATGATCAGAGTCCCCCTCGCTGGGAGCAGCCTCTCATCAAAGCCCTGCTCCTGTCACCCGGGCCAAGGAGGCAGCATGGGGCCTGTTCCCTCAATATCCAATTTGATACTTAAGGTGGAAAGGGGTTTTTTGCACCTCACGGCCGAGCAAAAATCATGAAACCTTGCACTTGATGTGCTCGGTCTGCTCACAGCAACACCTGAGGCCCAGAGGCTGGGGAGGTTCTCCTGCAGGGTATCATGCTGGTGCACCCTTTGAGAGCAAGGTTTTTCCAGGGAATAAGCATGGAAAATCAGATTTAAATCCTTGCCATTCAACAACTGCCTTGACGTGTGCTTTGGCAAAGCATTCTCTTTATCTGAGCCTCAGTTCCTCTGAAATAAAGTGAGGCTCAGGAACAATGTATTACCTTGATTCACAGAAGGAATTATAAAAGAAGGATTTTAGATATCACAGTAGTACTGGTAAGGCAGGCACTTCACTGCCTTTACACACAATATTCTATATAATAGTATTTTAAAACATTTTAAATGAACTTCTGTGGGTTTAATTTTTAGTAAGCTTTTTGTTGGAGATTATCTATCTATCTATCATCTATCTATCTATCTATCTATCTATCTATCTATCTATCTATCTATCTATCTATCTATCTA
>VZUI01028187.1:0-62719 GCA_013401135.1 Cettia cetti
ACACAGAAACACACAAACACACAGAGAACCACTCAAACACCCCCAACCCCACCCCCAAACACCCAAACACCCCCAACCAGCCCCCACCCCAGCCCAACCAGCCCCCGCAGGCACAGGGCAGTGCCCACCTTGTTGGCCAGCAGCAGGCAGGGCACGGCGCTCCCGTCGGGCAGCACCAGTTTGCTGTCCAGGTCCTGCTTCCACTTCTGGCTGTTGCTGAAGGTGCTGATGTTGGTGACATCAAACATGATGACACAGGCTGAGGCCTCCCTGTAGTACAGCCTGGTCATGGAGGTGAAGCGTTCCTGCCCTTCGGGGTCAAAAGCAGAAAAAAAATCCCCTCTTGAGTTGATGTTTTGGGGTTTGTTCATGCAAATGCATGTTTGTGTTTGTCCTTCTTGTGGAAATGCTCATTTGGTCAAACCAGAAAAAAAGCTGGAAATTTTTCAGTTGGGAGAGCAAATAAACAAAGCCACAAAATGAAAGGAAAATGCCAAAGAGTATTAAAAAAACCCCAAAAACCAAATGGAATTGTGGTGAGCAACTCATAAATGTTCACTTGTCAGCCATGAAAATCAGATGTGTGCATGGTTCTGGGAGGGGGCTGAGCTTTTCCTGAAGATCAGAAATGCTGTATTCATAATTACTGATAAACTGATTAATTAAATACTAGAGAAACATATGATTTTACCTACTGAATGATATTATTAATATTATATTAATATAATATATAATGTATAATATATAATATATAACAATATACAACAATATGTAACAATATATATTCATTATCATATGACCTTACCATATTCATATTAATTTATCATATCTAAATTTATCTAAATAAATCTAGAATTTATCTAAAATAATGATTTAAGCATCAGTTTTTGCAGCTGGCATTAATGATGGCTGCCTAATTAGTGGGGGAATTGAGGCACTGGATGTGTTCTGCCTGGGCATCTCTGTAGTGGGCAGGTCTCAGGTGACAGGATCATGAAATTCCAGATTTTTTGGGGTTAAAAGGGACCAAAGATCACCCAGTGCCAATGGGCAGGGACACCTTCCCCTGTGCCAGGGTGCTCCAAGTGGGCTGGGACACTTCCAGGGATGGGGCAGCCCCAATATTTGAATTATTCCCAGTGTGACTCAGTCCCCTGCAGCCACCTGAGTGTCCCTGGGCACCACAAGGGCACGGTGCCAGCGTGGCCCCTCAACTTCCCACACCTCAAACTCCTTTTTTTGGGGCTGAAACTGAGAGCAGTTCCCTGCTGCTCTGCTCACTCTGCCAGCTTCTCCTTCCTGTTGCCTTTTTAAGGATTCCAGGCACCCCAGCAGCAAAACCAGAGGAAACCACAGCCCTGCTGTCCTCCCTGCTCCACATCCAGAGGTGCCATCTTAGAGATGCTGCTGCCCAGACTTCTCCTGGTGCCAGGGAATTTGGGAAATTGATTTCTCTGCCCCTCTCTAGGGAGCAGGAGCTCCTCATTCCACTCCAGCTCATGTAATTCTGTCCCTCAAGAGTGTGTCTCGTGCCAGAAACTTGGATTTTAACACAAGACTTGGAGCTGAGCAGTCTCATATCCAGCCAGTTCCACATTCCCTCTGCTCTGGCTCTGGAACAGAAAGGAAAGGCTCGGCAGGAATTGCTGTGTGCATTCCTTGCAGGTGGATTTTTAATTAAGTATTTTAATTACTGCAGCAGGCTTGAGGCAGCAAAGCAGAGCAGTCCTGTCCCAGGAACCCACAGGATCCTGGGATTTATTTTTGGAAGGGAAGGTAAAGGAAGAAAAAGGAAACGGAAGGAGGAAAGAAAGGGGAGAGGAAGAAGAGGAAGAAGAGGAAGAAGAGAGAGGAAGAAGAGGAAGAAGAGAGAGGAAGAAGAGGACGAAGATGACGAAGAGGAAGAAGAGGAAGGGAAAAAAGAAGGCAAAAAAGGCCAAAACATTGAGGACTTTAATAAAACCTTCAAAATACCTGCAATGTCCCAGAGCTGCAGCCGAACCGTCTCCGATTCTGACCACTGAACCACCTTCAGTGCAAAATCCACTGGAGAATTCCCAAAAAAACCAGAAAGGAAAGCTGATCAGGGCCATTCTGCACCACGGGGCTGGGTCCTCCACAGCCTCTCCCCATCTCCCAGGGCACCAGCCCAGCCCCAAGCACGGCTCCTTTCAGAACCCTGGGCCAGGCTCACCAGCCCATGCACAATTCCAGGATGGATGGGGCTTGGAGCAGCCTGGGATAGGGAAAGGTGTCCCTGCCCATGGGGTGAGGGGAGCTGGGAGCCCCCTCCCAGCCTGAATCAGCCCGGATTTGCTGTAAGCAGCCCAGTGAGTCAAAAGGGGAAGGCCTGTGCTGCTCTCACATCCTGATGTGTCAGGCTTTCACTGCAGGGCAAAAGCTGCCCTGCTCCACTGGCAGCCAGACCCAGCCGGGCTGGAACTGACCAAAACCAGGAACTAAGCACAAAAATAAGTAGCAGAAAGCAGTCTGCAACATTTCCTGCTGGGAGAGACCACGGGCACAGCCCGGAGCTCTGTGCCTCTGCAGCGTTTGCCACCTCTAATCCATCCCCTCTCGGGTCAGGAATAATAAGATTTGAACAGCTGTGCTCAACCCCCACGATTTTGGGTCCTTGGGGAGATTTCCTGGCTGGACCCTTGGCAGTTCCTGCTCCTTCCAGGTTATTCATTTACACAAAGAACCAAAATCCTGCTCAGCCCCAGTCCCAGCCTCCTCCTCACAGAGCTTCCCAAGCACTGCTGATCCTCAGCAGCGAGGCCAGGCTGTTCAATGAATGCCAAACCAGCGCTGCTGCTGGTTTAACCGGGGGGAGCTGAGCCTGTGAACTCAGATCATCCAGTTTACAGCTCCTGGGGTGGTTATTCCAAGGGGTGGGAGAAGGACGGGACACCCCAAAAGAGCCGGGCACAGCGACACAATCCCCCGGGGCTCAGGGCTGTTCAATGAATGCCAAACCAGCGCTGCTGCTGGTTTAACCGGGGTGAGCTGAGCCTGTAAACTCAGATCATCCAGTTTACAGCTCCTGGGGTGGGGGAACGACGGGACACCCCAAAAGAGCCGGGCACAGCGACACAATCCCGCGGGGGCTCAGGGAAGAGAGTCTGGGAGTGAATGCCCCTCAAAGCACGGCTGACAGGCGGCTGCTCCCACCCCAAATCCCAACCGCACAGCCCGGGGAGGACGCGGGGCGAGGGGCGAGCTCCGCGGGGCGAGGGGCGCGGTGCGGAGCGCCCCGGGAGCGGCGCGGCTGGGGATGCGCACCGGGGCGGACTCCGGGAACCCCCCGGAACCCCCCGGGCACCCCAGGGTCCCGGGGAGGGCTCACCTCCCACGGTGGATTTGTAGTGCCGGTTGAAGCTGTCGTTGGCGTAGCGCTGCACCAGCGAGGTCTTGCCCACCGTGGCGTCCCCCACCACCAGCACCTTGAACATCCGATCGCGCTGCCCCATCCCGGCCCGGCCCGGCCCGGCCCGGCCCCGCTCGGTCATGTGCGGGTCAGGTGGGGCAGCGCCGGAGCCTCCAGGGGCTGCTGGGATCTGTAGTTCTCTGCCTCCCGCCGGAGCCAGCGCCGGGCATCTCCTGTGTCAGCAGATCCTGCTCTGTGCACCCCCAGATCCAGCCCTGCGCATCTCCTGTGTCAGCAGATCCTGTTCTGTGCACCCCCAGATCCAGCCCTACACATCCCCTGTATCCCCAGATCCAGTCCTGTGCACCCCCTGTCCTGCACATCCCCTGCACCCCCAGATTCAGCCTGCACATCACCTGTATCCCCAGATCCTGTTCTGTGCACCCCCAGATCCAGCCCTGTACACCCCTTTTATCCCCAGATCCTGCTCTGTGCACCCCCAGATCCTGATCCTGCACCCCCAGATCCAGCCCCAGGCACCCCAAACTCTGCCCTGCACATCCCCAGCCCCGTGGGGCACATCCCCTGCACATCTGGGGGTGCTGTGGAGGGACTGGGGGCTTTGGGGAGAGTCTGACAAGGTAAAAGGGGAAAGTTGAAAGCTCCCCCGGGCCCCTCCATGCTGGCCCAGCGGCTCAGGTGCTGCCCTCGGCAGGAGGGCTTTCCCTCGGCATTTCCTTGAAGCCATGCTCGGTGCCCAGGTGCACCTGGCTGCCCCCAGCCCCTGCTGGGTGCTCCAACCATCCTTCCCTGGAGGGACACTCGGGGTGCTCCTGTTAGCACCTCTGGAGTAGCAGCTCCCTGCACAGGTGTGCCAGGTAACCCTCTGAAGGTCTCACCTGGAGCTGCTGTGCCTTGGAGGTGGAGAAAGGTCCTGCTGGGCATTTCTGCCCCTGAAACACTGGGGTGCTGGACTGTCTTTTCTGTGGAAAAAAACCTCCTTCTTGTCCAGGTGCCCGTGGCCATAACTGGCATTCTGCCTCTGAAATTCCCTATGTCCTAGGTTTGTAATTATCAAGGAAATTCTCCCCAGATTGTAAGCAATTAGCAGTAATATTTCCTCCACAATCATTACTGAATTGTGTTTCTGTTGAAGTGTTTGGCATCCCCCTTGAGGGGTCAGGGCTTTGGCTGGGTTATTTATGGCCGATCCTGACAGGCCCTGACCAAACCTGAGCACCACCATTCCCTGCTCCACCCTGAATTTTCTGTGGGTAAAACCTGGATCACACCCCTGAAAGCCAACCAAGAACCTGGGTTAGACAGTGCAGAACCAACAGGCCATGAACTGGAGTTTGTTTTTAATATCTATATAAAAAATAATGAGCGATTTACAGGTCTCTCTCTAGTCAGAACCTCAGAAGTCTGTATAAAGGTGCTGTACAATATATAAACATTTACACCCAGTACATCCATACATTGCGTAGCATTCCAAGGCCACATGGCTAAGTCTGATACAGGAAGTACAGATACAAGGTCTATGGAAGGAGAAATCACACACAGGTAAGACATTATCAGGTCACATGAACATATAGAAAAATAGAGAGGAGCTGATGGCAGGGAGATCGTTTCAGTGGGGCTAATTCATCTGGAATTAAAGGACTGGATTTGTCACTGTACTCAGTGCTCAGGCTGAGTGCACATAGCTCAACATAAACCCAACCTCTGGGGAAGAACACAGGGCAATATCTACACTGGCTACTTCAGAGTATTAAATATTTCACAGTCATATTCCACCCAGGGAGTATTCACACGTGTTATGCTACACAGCAAACCCGGTGTCAGTGGCTCACCTGGTGTCGAGCAGGTGAGCACAGTTCAGAGCTGCTTTAAAGCCTTTAGAATTCCCAAAGTCTTTATGTAAAAGCTGTTTGAGCAGTCAGCTGTACTTGTGAAGAATTCCACTCAGAACTGCCTCACTGTGCTTTGTTAGCCTCTTAAAACATTGAATGTTTCAAAGCCAAAATGAGATAGTCACTTGCAAAGAGTAAATCATGTTTGCATTTTAAGTAAGTAAAGCTCAATCATTTACTTTTCTTTCTCCCACGAACTGGACCAAGGGCCTCCTTCTACCACTTTTCTGCAGTCATTAACAATCTCAGATGTCAGGAAATAATCACTAAAACTGGGAATAAAATAACACCCTTCCGTTTCTGTTGTTCTTACAGCTGTAGGAGTGATGTGTCAGTAGGTTCTGGTGGTAACATCCCTCTTTAAAATCTCTCTGCCAGCCCAAACCATAGAAGGCATGTCTCCTGTATCCTGTCTCTCATCAACACTCCTTGCTCACACATCCATGGTAAATAAGGGAGAGTTCTAAAATACACACTTCACTGAAAAAGCTGCTGTGGTAGCTGAGTCCATCCTAAGGTCAGTTCTTACCTCTACAGAGGGGAAAGAACCCAGTTCCTAACTAGCATTAAATAATTAAAGATGGTACTTCAGTATCAGCTCCACACTGAGGCTGAGGGTGTCATGGTGCCACGAGTGAAACCAAAGGAAATTGTGGTATTTAACAGAACCCAGAATTTTCTTTCTTCTCACGGATATTTGCAACAAAACCCCTATGAATCGAAGAACTAAAGTGATTTTGTTGTGTCAGAAAAAGCAAAATTACAAAATGATGTCAAATACCATATTTAGCTACAGGGTTTTGCATATGAACTGAGCAGCATCAGCAGCTGCCCTGGAATGGACAGAACCACCTCAGCAGAGTTCTCCCTGAGCCAGCAGGAACAAGAGGCTTTCCTGATGTAAAAATGCAACCTGCTCTAGAGAAAACACCTGCTTCAGCCCAAAGCTGCCTCATCTGTGACTGGAACCCACCTGGGAAGGGTTAGATGGACTGGCTACAGCAGATAGCTTGGCACAAGGACAGGAAGTGAGTCAGGATCACATTGGCAACAGAGGCATTAAATAACTTCATTCAGAGTTCACAACACTCGGGGGAAGCTGCAGCAGTGCAGCTCTGGGAGCAGCAGACATGGCCTGCAAAGGGACACGGGGACAGCAGCTCATGGAAGGGTTTCACTGAAGCAATCTCAACGGTCCTTCATGGAGCTTAGATAATTTAAGAACAAATCAAATACATCCCACCCCTCCCCAACCAGTTTCTGAGAAAAAACCAAAACAAAACAAAACCCAACTCTGTGAGAAGAACCAATGCTTTAAATTACCCCTACTGGAAAATTGATCAAAACATGTTTTAAAAAACAGTGTCTGTCAGTCAGTCACACCCGTTTTCCAGGCACTCCTGCTGCTGGGGTGCCCTTACAGCCACTGGGGACCCTCCATGGCCCGGGAGTTATCAGTGTTTTCTTTACTGGAGAATTCCTCTCAGTTTGGGAAGTTCCATCTTTGGTTTCATTGAGCAGCTCCACCTGTCTCTCTCCATGGTGTCTGTTCAGTGTAAGAGCTTCCTGTGTTTCCACCCTCCTTTGTTTCTCCATGGAAAGCAGAGGGATATTGGAAAGGCTGGAGGTTTTGAATCTGCTGGAACCTGTGTCTCCAGAGCTGGACTTGGTTAACAAATCATCCTCAGAGGCATTTCTCCTGGAGTCCCTGAAGGGAAGGTTATGCCCACCAAACACTGGGTAATGTTGGTCTGCAGAACACCCTTCTGTCTTTCCTGGGCTCTTCTGCTTCATCTCTTTCCTGGTGACTTCTGGTTTACCATTCCCACCTTTCAACTGCCCAACAGTTGCCTTATCACCACGGGATGTTCTGCCCTGGGTCCTCCCCATCATCTCTGCACTTCCTGGCTTGCCAAGGTGCCTGTGGGGACTTGCTGCCCTTCCTCCATTTCCACTGCAAGACTCCTTTTTGTCACTATTTTTCATCCCTATTTCTGTCGTTTTACTCTCACTCCTGGAGCTGTCAGATTTCTGTGAGAAGTTGTTTTTCTCAGGATCTCCTTTCCTGGGGCTGTGGAATCCCACGTGAGGGCATCCTTCAGCAGCCCCTGACTTTGCTGGACTGGCAGATCTGCCCCTTCTGCTCCCTGCTTCTGAACCACCTTGAGTGATTCCAAACCCAGGACTCGAGGGACATTCCCATCTGGTCTTTGCTCTCTGGGGAGAAGACTGAGGCTTCCTCTCACACTGGTTTTCAGTTAAAGTGCTTATCTTGTCAGGCACAGTGTTCTCTGCTTGTTCCAGTTCCTCAGACAGCTCAACTCTGGTTAAAGCTTCTCCTGGTACTGCTAAATAACACACTTCAGATGGGGAAGCAGAATGGGAAGATGAAGATAATAATGGTGACTGTTCTTCATATATTACATTTGATGAAGCAGGATTGTAGCTATCCCAATCACCTGGAGGCAAACGGCAAGAGATTTGATTAAATAAACCAAATGTAATAACTGGCAAACTACTGAGTTCATTTCAAAAAACATTACAGAGTGGCATATTTTCAAAGCTTTATTTTGCCATATTTCTGTATTGTGTTGTTCTACAACAACCCTGAGGATGTGATTTTAGAAAAAAAAAAATATATCTAGTGCTCAGAATGCTGGATCCCTGCAGGACTGACATGGTCTTGGATCAAAACAATTTTAGAGCCTACACAGCAAAATTTCAAATTAAAAAGTCCCTGACCTACATTGTTTAATAAAACCAAATGAACTAGAACTGTTATGCCTAAAGAAATCTGAAACAGTGAAAAGTTGGGGTTATTCATAGCTTTGCACTTTAAAAATAGGAAGAGATGAAACAAGACATGCAGATTTACCAAGTCTTTAAGGAAAAACCAAGAAAAGCACTGAAAGCCCTTAATGTTGCTCAGGTTTCACGTAGGGACACAGACTGGAAGGAGCCAAACCTGAAGGAGGAAGAGAAAAAGCCCAGAAGTACATACAAAAAAAAAAAAAAATCACAAGAGTACAGCAAGCAAGATTTCAATCAGAAATGTGGGATTAACAGCAAGGCAAGAGGCAATAAACCCATCCCCACTCCACCACTCTCTTCACCTCATCCCAGGCCCCACTCTGGACATGCTCCAGAGGTTCCTTTCTGCCTGATTCTGTTTCTCCCTCAAGCTCAGGGAAATTCTGTGACCAGCAGGGCCAGCAGTGATGCTCAGGACCCTTTTCTAGCTCTTGGGAAGAAAGAAACTGAGACAGTTCTAAGCAGATTTTATCCTTTGAGTGAATGCCAGTAAGTGACTGAACACATCAAATATTTGGTAGCTCAAATTGTGTGTTTGGGATTTTGAAAGGATAAATTCAGGGTTGGTCATTGTGACTGACAAACTCCTTATCAGAAGAAGTGACCCTATAATTTAGGAAGTTTAACCATCAGCAGCTTGGTGTCAGCATCAGGAGTTACAAAGACTAAAATGCGTATTTTGGAAATGAAATGTTCTTTGCTTTAAAATGCTGCCACTGCCACAAGTCTCTGATTTGCAGTCTTGGGACTGAGTCAGACCCAAAGTCATCAGTTCTGAACTCTGTGGCTCCTGCAAACATTTGCTCTGCTGTCCTTCCTGGGTTTTTTTTTGTTTTTTTGGCCAACAAAGTTGTGGTTTCCTTTTGCAGAAATCACCTTGAATTAAACTGAATCCCTTTGGAGAGTGAAGTTGTCCCTTTCCTGCTTCCTGAAGTTTTGGCTTTGAAAAACAAAGCATTTTGCAATTTAGAAGGCTAAAACCAGAAGTATATATGTCCAGAAACAAAATTTTAACAATACTGTAGCAGAGAGAAATTTAATTTAAATTAAAAGGCAGTCAGGGTTAATCAGCATATTTTTATAGAAAAACTTGATTAGCTTGGACAGAGGTGAGAAACTAATTAGAAATATGGAATAATTTCAGATTCTGCAATACTCCTACATACTTGTCATGTGTTAATTTTGCCCCAAATATTCCTTGCATCTGAAAACAGATAATTTTCAATTTTTGTATTTTAATTTTGAATTTAATTCAATAATGAAAGGCAACTGCCAACTACTGCAGTGAACAAGCAGCAGAAATCTCCTTATTCCCACTTCCCTGCCTTGCACCCTCAACAGCAAACAGCCCTTGAGACAACGTACTGTGATCTGGTATCAATCCAGTCCCTGGTCTCAGCAGCAGCAAAACTTTATTTCCTCCAGCCTGAATCAGCTCAATGGCTCGTGTGTGAGTGATTCCTTGGGTAGGTTCTCCATTAATTTCCACAATTTGGTCACCAACCTGAGGGAAAAAAGAGCAGCAGATGAGTCTTTGGGAACTTCTGACAGTGTGAATTGGTTTTGAATTTAGAAAGAAAAAAATAATAGAGGTAGATGTTTCTGTTTTCCTTCTTGTGCTAAAATGCAGTGATGCCATTCCATGGATGACAAACAGGACGACCCCAGGGTCATGCACAGAGCTTGTCTGCTCAGGAAAAGATTCCAGAGACCTTAACCACATCTTCTATTTATTTACAGGTGATGAGGCAGATACAGGATGTGCTTGAATGTGTTTTCATTCTGGATCATGGTGTGGAGAGAGCCCAGGGATCAATGACATCACACCTGTCTGAGGTCACCTTACCCAGGGGAGGACACAGCACCTTCTCTGCACCTACTGCCAAGCTGAACACGGCACAAACAGGTTGGAAAGGAATTATAGGAAAATATATTGTTATTTCAGCTTGGAGAGATCAGTGGTGAGCTCTTGGAGCCAGTAAACAACTCTCACAGGTACCAGGCAGGTAATTTCACCTAACTTCCCCTGCTGCTGGAAAGGGGCTGGAATAGCATACCCCAAAAAAGGGGAAATTGGGACGAGAAATGGGAAAAAAGGGAGCAGGAGCCTATTTGGCACTGCACACAGCAGCCAACAGATGTCACTGGAGTGTAAGAGCAGCAGCCTAAAGAGGCTTCATTGGCTTTTGTTGAAGACTGTCAAAGAAGTCACCACTCTGGGTAAATTAATGTCTCAACTGCATCAACAAATCGATGAGAGAAGCCAAACTCACGTGGACTCTCCCATCCTTGACTGCTGGCCCGTCCTCGGCCAGACGGAGGATGAACAAGCCCATGTTGTATTCCTTTCCTCCCCGGAGGCTGAATCCAAACCCTCGAGGGCCCCTCTCCAACTCCACTGGGAAACAGCCAGGATTCTGTGCAGAAAGTCAGTGGGAAATGAAAAAAAAAAAAAAAAAAAAAAAAAAAAAAAAAAAAAAAAAAAAGAAAAGAACAAAAGGAAAAAAAAAGAAAGAAAAAAAAAAAGAAAAAAAAAAAAAGAGATGAGGACCTATAGGCAGATTTAGCCCTCTGTTTTTCTAGAAAAACATTTCAATATTTCTATATTTTGAGCATTTAAACAGCATTCATCCCAACTCTGGGGTGACTCAGGATGATGGTTTTAATATGTCTAAACATTCAGAACGTCTTTCAAGTCCGAGATAGGCAAAATACTCTTCAAGAAACTTTGCCAAAGGATCTGTAGTCGCTCCATTACAACCAATTTGTGTTTCTTTCATAACTATAATGACTGTTCAACTGCCCTAAGGAGATAATCACAATTAAAACAAGAGCAAAAACATTGCTGTGAGACACTTCAGTACGTTTTTATCACAACTGTTCTACCCGTATCCGACAGGGAAATGTTGTGATGTTCTGCTTTTGGGAACTCTGTGGCAATACCACCAGAGTGCCTCGATGGAGCAGAGTATTCCTGCTGTCTCCACACCCTCTGGATGGGTTTTTGTACCTGGGAATGACGGCTGCCAACACCTGCAGCAGCATCCAGCTGTGCCATGTGCTTGTGCTCGGGCCAGGAGAGCCGGTAACTACCAGAAACTTCTTTTCCAGCTTCACCTTCTGTAGCTCCCCTGTGGTGAAAGGGGAAAGGATGTGGATGTTACCCTCACATCAACCCCTCTGGACAAGCTCTTCCCACCATTCCCAGCCCCTTTTCCCAACCTGTCAGGGTTGATTGGTGCCAGTCCCAGTGGTCGGTGCTGTGGGGCCGGGCTCTGCCTGGCTGAGTTTGTTCCTGATGGAGGACCACGTTGCTCTAAAATCCAAACAAAATCAATAGTCACAACTTCACCAATCTACAGCCAGGACAATGGTCACCACCAGTGCTGCAGCTACTGCTCTGCAGGAATTGCAGCCACAACACCTTGGGCTGGGCTGAGCTCTTGTAGGCACAACAGAGAGAAGATTTTCCAAGCCAGAACACAAGTATGGCTCTTTAGTTCCATGGAATAAACTCTAAGGAATTCTATTCTTTATTTTTATTCTTTTACTCTGTTTTTTCCTCAGGAAATACCAATACCATTTGTATGGATCCTGACAAGAACAGAAGGGTTTTAGCCTGTTTGCAGCTTGAGAAATGCCAGAGGGGATCAGGGTTGATCAGATCCATGAAACTGGTTCAGAGATTCAGTATCATAAAATTTTATAGAGAGATGAAGAACAATATCCATTTGAGAAGTACCCCTCTGTAAAGGTAAGAGAATGAGGATCTGCAGGAAAAAATAGGGATTTGGAGGTGAAGGCCCTACCAAATAAAGGGAAATTGCCAACTCATTTAAGGCACAACAGAGTTTTCCACTGCCCAGCTCCAGGCAAGGTGAGGAACTGGTCCCACAGCCACCCTGGGGGAGGAGTTCACTGGCAGGCAATCAAGAGGAATTTTAAAGTGTTTTGCCTTCTCCCTAAGTAAAAAATTAACTTTTAATAAAACCATTTAAAATAACTTGCTATTATTTTCCATTCCATGGAAAATACTGTTAGTGTGCATTTTACAGTAAATCCAGTGCACTTCTGGAAAAAGCAGCATATTTCTGGATAAAAAAATGACACTTTCACTTAAGAATAAAGAACCACAGTCTATGCAAAAAGCTGCCTCTTATCTAGAACCTCAATGGCAAGCAGCGGCCCAAGATGGATTTTTGTGCTACAAACTAATACAAACTAAAAAGTCCTTTTCCCTGAAAGGGTTAAAACAAAATCATTCCCAGCACCAAAACCAGAGATGTTCCAGCCCCATTAGGTGCAGCACGTTACTGCATTTCTTAATTAACAACAAACAAGTTCTACTAAAATGCAAAAAGGGCTCAAGAATGTTAAGGGAACGGAAATTTAAAACATATTACACTGAATTTCTTAGGTATGTGAGACCTCCTGAGCCCTCCACAGAACTGCTTGGTGGTGTTCCCATGATGTGCCTTAAAGAGGTTTTTCTCTAGAGACAAAATGTCAACTTTTACTCCTGGTTTATCCTCAGATTTTTAATTTAGAAGCATAGGCAAGAAAAACGCCATCTGTTTGTACAAATCCTGCAGCCCTCTCTGCAGCCTCCTCTTGTGTGTTCCCAGCTAATACATGACAAAAGCTGACAGGCTCTTGCTTTTGTGAAAAATGTTAAAGAATCTCTTCTGGCGCATGAAGGGAATTCATTTATTCCCATGAAAAGCAAAGATCACAGGTCTCTGAAAGCCTGAGGGGAGGGAAGGGGACCAGGCAGAGGTTTTGTTGCCACTCTCAAAGGACAAAGCTGGGGAACAGAAAACTCTGTCAGGGCTCCTGCCTTGAGAGGCTCAACAGCTTCCAGCAAAAAGGGCATTTTGTGTTTTTTGGAGCTGTATCCTGGATTTTCCTGGGTGTGAGGCGCTGCTCTCACCCTGAGTGCCTGAAGCCCTGCCTCACCCACATCCATGCTGGATTCCCCCACTACACAGGGTTCTACCATGAGCTAAACTCTGTTTCTTCAGCTACATCAAGGGGAATTCTGAAGTGGAGATGTATTCCCACTCCAGTGGAACCGGTTCTGCCTCTTTCTCCTTCATTGTCACAAAATCCTTTACATCTGAAACACACTAACTCCAGCTCCTCTGAGCCACAGATTTTTTCTGACTGATCTTCACTCTGGTTTTACCACCTGCTACTGAGGGGTTCTTTCCTCTCTTTGTTGAGTCTCCCCAGGTTCTGGTCTTATCTCTGTATTTTGGCTCCAAATCTGTAATTGAGGCAGTGGGAAAGGTTTTTACACAGACCTATGTAAGGCCATGCATAAATAATGGGTAGAAATATGATATTCAGAAAACTTATTTTGAAAACAAGTGGAAGGTGTTCCTGTCCATGGCAGGGAGTAGAATGAAATGAATGGGCTTTCAGGTCCTTCCAACCCAAACTGGTCTGGATTTGATGACTAAAAGCTGCAGAGAAAACAGATCTAATTCAACCAACTCAAACTTCAGTTGCTTTATAAACATCACCCATGGCAACTGCTTTGAAGTGTGTCCCTTCAAACTGGAATGAACTAGATTTGATTAAAAAAAATCTTAATAGAGAAATAACTTACAGAGGTCTCTCTACTTCAAGCATTAACAAAAAGGAACACTAGGTCTTTGAAATTCTGTGTTACAGGCTGAGAAAGCATGTTGAATATTTGCAATGAATGTGAAATTAGGGAATCATCTTCTGGCTTTATTCATAACCTGGCTCTACGTATTGCTTACTTACAAGGTGAAGAAAGCCAATTTTCTGACAAAATAATGATAGGGAGTTTAATTAAACCCGTAAGCAGCATTTAAGAAAAATGCAGGGTGGGAAAACAGCTTTTCTCTCCAAATTACTGGATTTTATATATTTACTTTTTTTGTTTAAAAACAATACCACAATGCATGGAGCTGTCATTAAGCCACAGTTTCTGAAGATGGGACTTTGCAGTCCCTAGGACTCACCCTGTTGCTCAGGTGACACAGCAGGTTTTGCAGGTGCAAGATTGGCAGGAAAACCCTGTCAAGGTTTTTTTTTTTTTTTCCCATGTGGTGGGATGTGACCCTTTTGCAAAGGGGAGCTTTGGCATCATGTTTCTGCTGCAGGGATGCAGCATTAGGGAATTTGCATGTTTGAACATGGGAGAAAGCAAAAATTCAGGGTTTAAAAGCAGGAGTCCCTGTGGCCTTAGAGCAGAGACAGAGCATCCTGGCAGCACCAGCCTCATTGAGAACAGAGCTCTGGCAGCACCTGCAGCAGCAAGAGCCGGGCCCTGAGCTGGGCTGAGAAGATTTTCTCACTAAGTGTCCTTCTGTGGCTGCTGCAGCCCCCTGAGGAGAAGACATTTCTCTTTGGCAGGAGAGTACAAGGTCTGGACAGGACATTTCTATGTCAGCAGCATTTTCTCACACATGAGAGTTTCTCTCACTCTTCATTGGGTTGTTAATACTTCTAGATTCTTATTGGGTGCAACCACCTTGTTGTGGCAGCTCCTTCTCTCTGTCCCACCTGCCTTCAGCTCCTCCAGAGCAAACACATGAGCTTCCAACTTAATCATCTTCCAGGAGTCGATGATTCCCACGGGTCCCACCCAACTCAGGATATTCTACGATTCACTCTCCTGTATTTCCAAACATTTTCAAATACTCCATTTAAGCCAACAAACTTCAGCAGTGATAAACACCCAACTCTGGCACCTTCCTTACCTTCCTCAGCCACCACGGTGAGGGTGACCACGCTGCCTGCATCCTTGATGAGCTGCACGATGCTGTCATGGGAAAGCTCCACGATGGACTGGTTGTTCACTGCTGAGATTCTGTCGCCCACCTTCAGCTTCCCACACTGGTCAGCCGGGCTGCCCTCGATAACCCGCCCGATCTTGTGAGGGATCACTGGAAACAACAACAGCCACAGCAACACTGTCAGTGTTCACAGCATTATGGGATGTCCTGAGTGGGAAAGGACCCACGGGGATCAAAGTCCCACTCCTGGCCCTGCAAAGGGCAACCCTACCATGTGCACAGCAGGTAAGCAGCACATAGACCCAGAATTGCCAGTCACAGAATCAAAAAAAATGCTGAGTTAGAGCAATCCACAGGGATCATCAACTCCTGGCACTGCAGAGGACATCCCAAAATCCAAACAAATGCCACCCTGTGCCTGAAGAGCATTGTCCAAACACTCCTTGAGCTCTGGCAGCCTTGGGCCTGTGACTAAATCCCTGAGGAGCCTGTTCAGTACCCCACCACCTTCTGGGGGAAGAAGCTTTTCCTAATATTCAACCCAACTCTCCCCTGGCACAGCTCCAGCCATTCCCCTGCTCCTGTCACTGGTCATTACAGAGCAGAGATCAGTGCTCATCCCTCCTCCCTGCTCCAAAGGGTGGCATTGCTTGTACAGGACCAACCCACAAATAATGAGGAATGTTTCACTGTGAGTGAATAGAGACACCAACCCAACAGCAAGGCCTTGTCACATACAGGGTGTTGTGCCTGAAGGAAAACATGGGAAGGAAATGTGTCACATCTGCAAAGGGATGAGTGAGAATCGGTGGCCCTAGAGCACACTGGAACATATCATATATTACCATATAAAATGTAGTTTTCCATTTCATGCATCGACCCTGATGGACAGTGTGGGCTCAGGGAGAGTTATGGCCATCCACTGTAACACAGAGATTCGGATGCACAGACAAACTCTTCCTACTTGACAACAAAAATTAACCCTTAAACACACCTAAAAAATATATCAAACTTCATCTGCTAGATTCAGTCAGGTGAGGACCTGAGCAAGGAGCCTGTGCAAGGCCAAGGTGCTACATCAGGTCTGCACAGACCTGACCACTTTTCCTGGTCTCTGAGATGAACATGCACTTGTAATAATTGTCTCAAATTTCTTCCAGCTCTCCTGGCTTGGTTCCCTCAGTTCACCCCAGAATGACACCTTGCTCTACACAGGCTCTGCCAGAAGCCAGAGCTATGGGGCCAGGACAGACAGAATGGAGAAAAGTTATGAGAAATAAAAGGAAAAAAGACAAATTTCAATTCCTTTCCCAGAGATGATCACAGATGCAGAACTAGAGACAACTATGCCTGAGCCACATCCATATCTCACACCAGACCAGGCTACTTTTTCATTTTGATGATCTTTCTAGACAAACACACGCAATAACGGTAACAACTTCATTGCTTTCCACCAAATACTGTAGACTTTACTTCCTCAGATCCCCAAAATAAGAAACCATACCTAATTAGGTAAAATTTGAAGCCATGCTTTCATTAAAATGCCAATGAATTAATGCAACATCACTACGGCCTCACAAATATCTACATCTCAAAAATGCTGCCCTGTGATAAGCGCACACTCCTGGGTATGGGCTGAGTGGGATATAAATTCCCTGTTCCCCACTTATGTCACAGTTGGGTAAACAAGAGCATAAATATGAAGCAAGACAGACCAAGACTCAGCTGGCTGGGCTGTGCCAGTGTGAGTGAAAGCTGAGGGAAGCACTAGCACTGCACAGGAAGAGATGTCCCTGGAGAAGCCTCAGAGAGGCCAAGCAGGGGCAGAGCCAGCAGGACACGGCACTTACCCCCAGGAGGAGGTTTGTTCTTGGAGGTGAGGATGACAAAGCCAAAGCCTTCGTTCTCCTTCCTCTGCAGACGGACGTCGTAGACCTCCGGGCACGGCTGGCTGGCAAAGTCGCCGCGGTTCAGCCGGGGAGAGCCGTTCTGTGCCAGGACAGGCTGGGCCTCCTCCTCCTCGGCCTGCTTTTCCCCTTGCAGGGAATGGACAAACAACAAATAAGGAACAATCACACCCAGCAACTGCAGCACAAGCATGATGCTCAGTTGGCAGTGCCAGAATGAGGTGGTAACAGCAGTTGTGAACCAGGGCAGGGGGTCTTTGTCAGCTGTAAATCCCACCCCAGCTTTGTCATTCATTGAGTCACAGACTAATCTTCTCTAAACTGTTGATCTGGACACTGATCTAAAACTGCAGTATCTCAAGATCCTGCCCTGAAACAGCTGTCATTTGAATACAGTTAATCTTGCTACACTCTGATGCCAAAACACTTGAGAATACAGCACATGGAAGGTGCCCCTGCCCATGGCAGGGCGTGGGACAAAAAGCTTTAAGGTCCCTTCCAAGCCAAACCATTCTGGGATGTTGGGAAAACAGACTGTGCTATTATGCAATTTCCATAGCACTACTGGCTGTTCTAACTACTACCTGCAAAAGGGGTTGAAGAAATCACCCCTGCATCATCATTTTCAGTGCCTTACCTGTGTGAGCAGTGCAAGCTAGGGAGCAACAGAATCCAAGCTTATTAAATGATGCTTTTCCCCACTTAAGAGTTATAACTGACCCTCCTCAATCTCAGGCTGCTCTGCCCCAGAGCAGTAATTAACTTCCAGAGCTGCTTTGGTGGAATTGTTTACAAACCCCAAGTGCTCTTTCTGGGCAAGCAGACACCTACCACTGAAGAAGATCTTCCTCCTGACAGTGAGCAGCACCTGCCCGTTCCGTGCAGCACTGGTCATTAAATCCAGAACTTGCTTGTGTGTCTTTCCTTTCACAGGGACTCCATCGATGCACATCAGCTCATCCGCCGCACGCAGCCTCCCATCCTTTTCTGCTGCTCCCAGTGGGATTATGGCTCCAATATAAATCTGTGAGCAAGTCCAGGGGTTTGAATGAGAACATGAATTCATTAGAACACACAGTGGTAAGAATCCAGGTGAATCTGTGCAGATGAAGTCTTTTGGGAAGACTCTTTTAAGGATTACCTCTCTGGCCAGCTCCAGCAGAAATGCAGCCAGCAAGTGTACTCTGCATAAGCTGATCTAGTGGAGACAATCTGGGGTCTCAAAGCATTCACTGAATACTTCAAAAATCTTTAATCTGTATTTTTGTCAGTTCTGCTCTCTTGAGCATGTTTGTCAGTTTATTAAAAAGCTCAGCTTTTGAAATGAGCACACGCCGTGTGCTTATTATATATACGATTTCCTAGACATTAATGACACAAAAGCCTCTGACATTTTTTCTACTTTATGTTTTTTACCAAGACTGAGGCAGAATGACTGGGGAAGAAATAAAAGCTTTTGAACTAATTCAAGTTTATTTCAGAAAAGTTGCTTATAGACAGTTCCACACTTCATGTTGCTTCAGTTCTCAGCTTTTGGTAATTAGATAATGAATTCAAACATCATCAGTTCTGCCTATCCCCACCTCATAAAGTGCTACTAAATAAAACACAGAGAAGAACACCACACTCTATTTCATATGTTAGAATCACTTTTGGATTAAATGGAAGATTAAGGGTAACTACAGCTAGTGCTACTGGAGGCTAAGCAGTGGTGAGCAGCTCATCAGTACACAGCACTAAAGACATCAGCTCCACACTTCCTAACAGCTATGGATGTTATGGAAACCAAACACCACAAATGCTATAAAGTGCAACAGAAGTAACATTCTCTGGGTTTGCTCTTTACTTTAAGTGCATGTTAGTGAGGGAGGAAGAAAAAAAAACAAAAAGGCTAGCACTGGATCACAGCTGGGAATGGAAAAACTGAATTCCTTCACTGTAATCTGACAACAATCTATGCAGATCTATTCCAAAAGCTTTTTCTCTCCATTTAACAGCTTAAGAAAGGTCCCTGATATATAGTACAAGTCTTAGTGGTTCTTCCCAGAGAGAAGTGTATGCATGTTTGAAAATAGAGGAAAGTCTCCTAAAGCTGCCCCTGGAGAACAGACCATGCAGGGGTGTGTGTGCTGGCATTTGCCCAGCTGCCTCCAACGCAATGCATGCTTAAAAATCCAGTAGGAGAAGCAGGGAATAAAAGGGCTGTGTCACCATCTCAAACCTCGTTTCAATGGGCTGCAAGAAAAGGAACAGCCTAATGAAATTTCGACAGAAGGAGCAACTGCTTCCTTCCACTCAGCTGCTTCCCAGGATGTGTCGCTGCACACAGCACACCAATATCTGATTCCAGGCACATCCTGTGCCAAGGCCACCACTGGGATCAGGGGACAATGGGCAAAAGCTGGGCACCAGCACAGTCCTGAGGGCTCTGAGACAAAGCAACAGTGTAGAAACACCACCAGTGTCCTCAGCCCAACAAGTAACTGCAGGCAAGGACAGGCTCGGTAGTGGGAAGAGCACAGAACTTTGGAGACTGGAGTCCACAAAGAGGGGAAAAGATAAAGGTAATCTGGACCAGTTCCTCATATCTGAAAGGCAGGTAGTGAATTGATCAATTTTGCCATCACTGACCTGCCTGGATGGGATGATGGGAAATGAGGATGACAGAGTAGGATCATTCCAAAAGCAATACTGTGAAATAACTGTGAGCAGTTTCACTTACAGGCTGATCCGGTCCGTCCCCTCCAAGCACCCGGAAACCAAAGCCTGACTCTTGTTTTCTCAGGAAAACATCTAAATCTCTTGTGTTTGGAGCTAAAAAAAAAAACAAACAGTGTTTCAAAACATGTAAGGAGCTATCTTGGATTATTGAAGGATTACTAAAGGATTATGCTTTGGTGGTACACTCTGAGTTTTCTAGTGGCAAAACAGAAACCAGAAATACAGTGATAGTCTCTTTTCACAATGGCATAATTAATTTTCAAAGCAGAAATCACAACTACATCGTTGCAGTAGACCAAGATAGAAGCCAGTCTGTGACACAACTCAGAGCTACCTTCATAAGCAGGTCTGCTCCAGTTTACTTCAGAACCATCCTTGAGACTATTTCTGGAATTACCTCTTTTACTGAAAATATGATTGAAACATGTTTTATCTTTTTGTTTTTCTGATTGCTGTTTGAATTACACATTACTTGAAATGTTTTGTCTGCAGCAGGTTAACAAAGTCTCCGTAGTTTTACTGCACATACACCAAAAGAAAAAATTCCTTCATAATTGAGTAATTTCAAGTTGAAGATGATGTACTTACGTTTGTCCTCATAAATTGTCTTAGACTTCAGGTAGACTTCGGAAGGGTCCAGTTTAGGAGAGCCAGGTCGCACAGCAGAGGGCGGGAAGGGCATGGGCTGCGGGATGGTATCGCTGACAGCTTCCAAACTGTCCTGCTTGTCCTTCTGAAACAGCCCACAGACACAAAATCCACACTAAATAAAGGTATGACTATGCTTGTGGCTGCAAAGACAATGAACACCATGCAGAAGAAAAACACAGGAAGAAAGGAACTAAATTACAGCTTTTCCAGTGGATGTGTCTGACCAGAGTACAGAAGTCCTCCTCACATGAATTTCTGCTGGAGACTAGGCTTGGAAAGGGTTTGAAGTGAGTGATGCTCAGAGAGGAGTGAAGCTGAGCAGATGCTGGTGGCTACCAACACATGGGAAGAAGTGGGGCATAAAGGATTGAACACATTTGGAGAAGACACTGAATCCTTGTCAGGCACCTGACCACAGTCCAGCACCGTGGGTGCATGCTGCTCCACAGGCACTGCCTCCTGTCCCCTGCCAAGCTCCTCCCCACAAGCACCAGAGGTGCCTCCAGCACAGGCTGTTTGCTGGAGCAATATACATACAGGGCAGGAGGACACACCTGGGCAGTGTGAAGTATAAACAACTCACTATTTGCCTTTTCATCACCTGATAGCTGCAACACTCCTGTTCAGGAGGTAAGGACACCAAACATCCTTGTGGTCTCCCATCTAAATTCCCAATCAATTATGCACTAACATAACTCTAAACACTTCTCCTGGGCCGAAACCCAGCCTGGAAAACTGGCACGTGGCAGTGCATCCTGAACCACAGCAGAAGGAGAACACACGCAGATCTGCCCTTTCACCAAGAGCAGAAGAAACTGCCGAGAGCCATTCAGCAGTTTGACACTTCTTGTATGTTTATAAACACAAGAACTTGCCCTTTTTAAGTGAATTATTTTGCCACGCTGCTTAATGCCACTGAGCATCGAGTGCTCTGTGGGCTGTTGCTCCTGTACGTGTGCTGGAATAGAATGCCAGTCCCCAAGTCCAAACTATTTTTAGCACATTGCCATGGGATCCATGCTGACAGGGCCAGGGCCCTCCAACTGCAGGGATTTCTGCTCTGATTTATTCAGTGTGGGCAGCTGGATGCTTGCAAGGAACAGAATCTGAAGGTCTTACTGAGCACAGTTGTCTTTGAGCATGCTGAACATGTGCTTGTGTCAACCCATTGCTGGGATACAACGAAGGTTGCACTTAAACAGCAGGATAAAGATAGAGAAATTACAGCTATGTTCTGGTAATGGGGTTTTCCTAAATTGCCCTGATGTGTTCTGTACAAGAAGCATTTTTAAAGAAGTACCTGTGTTCGACCAGCCTAATTTACAACAGAAACCTTCATAATAAACATAAGCATTAATATCAGCATCATTAAATCAGAGGTTGTTTTATTTAGACCAAGGATTCTTTACTGAGCTAATATATATTAAATATGCCCCAACAGATAACTTCCAAGAGCAATGACTATCGAGCTAGGAATGTACAGCTCCATAGAGACTTGCTGAAAATATGGATCCAAAGATAAGCATTTCCAGAAGGGAGCACTAACCAGTCCATTAATTCTATGCTGGGACTGAGATGAATCAAAGGGTCATAAGCCTCCTTTAGAAATCCCATTTCACTTTAATAATTAGCAATGAAAAAAACTGATACTGTGTTTTGTTTCCCTTTTAATGGGTACTCTGTGAGCAGCTACTTAGACACAGGTTTCATGCATACCAAGCAGATGTGGTTTTGCTAAATTATCTTGCAGGTTATCAGAGGCACTAAAATCTAGAGGAAATGAGATTACAAAGCAGGTCAGAAACCAATTTAAATACATCACCAATACTCACTCCTTTGGCAGCTTTAGTAGGTGAGGGTGGACCTGAAGAAAATAAAACATAATTTTAATAAAAGGGTACAAGAAGTTTCATCAACATTACAGCAATTTAATCAGCTGCTCCTGGGGTGAAAACAATAATGGCTGATTCACTGTGCTTTTAAATGGCAAAGTGACCAAAACCATCAGCTTAGAGAAAAGTCTCAATCAGAATTGAAAGCTATACAACAATGAAAAATATCTATTTCTCTTTTTGCTAGAAACTGGTCAACCAAGTCATCCCTCAGTCGATGGGATAAGGAGACTTAAGAAATTGTCTTTGAAGGAATTTCATTTGCCACAAAGAAATCTAATTATTTCCTTAGCTGATAAAGGAATAGTAGCATTTATACAGAAATAGATCTGGAGATTTTTGCAAATGCCAGTGGCTGAAGCCAGTGTTACAATAAAGCCTGAAGGGACACTGAGCAGCCACGAGCTGCTTCATAATCCATTCAGATTCAGCTTCCTTTGAAAGACACACACTATCTACTACAGTTTTTGGGGAGAAGATGAATTCTGGTCTGTGACTGACAAGGAAGAGGTGTGAATATGCAAAGGAAAAAAATCAGAATTTTTTCTGCTATTCCCAGCCCCATTTCTTTGCTAATGCTTCCATCTCCTGCAATGCTCTGTTCATTACAGACAGTTACTGGAATACATTTGGAGAATCTCACAGAACTCAGTCCATCACATGCTTTGCATTATATTGGAGACCACATGTTTGCTTTACACTCCCCAGAGACTTGGAAGAGAGTGCATAAACATATCACCATATAATTTTTAAGGGAAAAACCCCAAAGAAAAACCTAACTAAAACCCCAAACAAAACCCCAGCAACACGCTCTCAGCCTAAATAGTCAGGGGCATAAATCAAACTTAGAACATAATGACTCAGAGGTATAATGAATTGCTGCTTAGCTGTCAAGCTTGGACACAGTTTAGGTATCATACTAAAACAGGACTTTTAAAAGCTTATAATCAACATGACAACTGCAATTTTGTCTGTACCTCCTCTTAAGATAAGCAGGGGCACCTCTGCTCCTACTGGAAACTGCTTGAGCACCTCCACCACCTGCAAGTGGGTCAAGCTCTGCACATTCTGATGGCAAATCTCCTTGATGACATCCCCTTTTTGTAGGCCTTGACACCACTGGCTGTCCAAAATCATCTTCACCTTCTGTCCCGTGGGACTGTCTGCAATGGCAAACCCAAAGCCTTTCGGCCCTTTGAGCAGAGGGATGGTGACCAGCTCTGGCTGAGAGCCTCCTGAGGAGGCAAAGGAGATCCTCTGCTCTGCTGCATCCACGGAAGGGCCGTTCAGGCGACCGTTGACCAACATTTTCCCACTCTGGTCCAACACAACTGCTCCTGCTACCAAATCTTGGCTGGGCACGGGAGCCTCTCCCTTGGCCAGGGGCGGGCTGCTGATGACAGGCGTGGCTGTCACGATGTCCACCACTGGGTCTTCGTTGTCATCAGGGAGAGGGTAGCCACGACACAAGGTCATGTTCACATACTGATTGATGGGGATGAGCTGAAACATCTGGACAACATCTGCATGGGTATGGCCAAGGACACAGCTTCCGTTGATGTCCACAATGACGTCACCTGTTACAAAAGAAGGTTTGACAGTGTCAAAAACAGAAGCAAAACCTTCCATAAAAGCCTACCTTGAGGAAATCAGTGCTGTCTTCAAACTAGTAACTAGTGGCTGGGATATTACCTCATGGCTAATATTGCCAAAAAGCATAAAGGATTTCCTCTTTGCATTTATTCTATTTCATCTCAGGACACAGTGTGCTAAATATATAAAGTTTAATCTGCAGCAGATTTAAAAAATGATACTGTACAGCCATGGGAGATGAAGCAGAGCACGCACACTACAGCAAGCAGATGTCTTCTACTTTAATTCACATTGCATAGCATCCTAAACCCAATGCAGAATAAATCGGATTTTTTTGGCCCTGTGTTTATTTTAGGACAGGCTGAACTTAAGCTAGGACTGCATACACACACACTCCATGCTCGTACGCTGCTGCCACATGTGGCTAAGAATACATTTTCAAAATGAAGCAATGTGGGCTTCAGATCCCAAAACCTTGTTCTGTGTTTTCACCACTTTGATGTGAAGTTTTGCACGTGTGGTACAATATGCCCTGCAAACTGTCCTATCCCTTTAATGCCCAGGCATCAGTAAAACAGGAACCTCTCTTATCCCAGGAACTACAATCAGAATAGCTGCACATCTTTTCATTCCAACAGTTCTGCAGGATAGTTTGTGTTTTTGCAGAGGTGGAAAATGAACCTCTCACAAACAAGTTCAAACAATACATCAGCAACAAAACAGGGAATTGTTCCATTTTGTAAGTAAATAGCATTATCATCCAAAGTATGAATTCTTTTACTCATTTGAAGAGTAAGAGTTTATGTTATACATACAGAAGCATTTTGCCCCTAATATGCAAACCAGAGGTTATAATAAGGTTATAGGCAACTTCATTACACGTGTAATAACCACAAAAAAATGTGCAAGTCTTCACGGATTGCAGGAACCCTCATCTCTCTTCTCTCCTCACTTGTCCAGCTCACAGGACTTTGCTTCCTCATTCCTGCTGTGGGTTTTTGCAGTTTTAATAATCGGTGTCATGGTTTTTGGCAGCAATGAGGCAAAACAGACCAGAATTCAAACACATTTTTTTTTACTTTGCTTACAGAGAGGGAAACCATTCTATGAATAAACATGAAGACAAGTGTCTTTGCTAAAGCAGAAGCACTGAAACCTTCAGAAGTGCCCTAAAAGTCAATCTTTATCTACAATGCTGCCTCTTTTCCTTTTCAGCCACTGCTCTGCACAGTTCTTTCACAAATCTGAAAATATTTAACTTAGTGAGGATGTGGATGGAGTCATCCAACCTCCTGCACCTCAGGCTGTGTTCTCCAAAGTACCCCAGGAAATGGAACTTTACAGAAATAATACTTGACCTGGAGCAATTCTTCCATCTTGTGCAGCAGGTCCATCTTTTAACACATTCTTCACCTGGAGAAACTCATCAGGCCTGTCCCCTCCAATGATTGTGAAGCCAAATCCCATGGTACTTTTTTTCAGGGATGTCCTTATAAGTGCTCCAGTAAGCTGGGATGGATCTCGAGTGAAGACAGATGTCCCTGGTCCTTTGGAATTATGGAATACAGAGAGAGGAAGGCAGGAAACCAGGGTTAGTTCTGATAAGTTTTTTGTTTATTTTTAAGGTGTCACAAACTAATGAATTGTTTGTTATTGGTCAGCTTCTGAAGCATTCTTAAGGGATAAAGCAAACAGATAGGAAAGTGCTACTCTCATTTTCCAGCTGAATTCAGTGAATGGAAAAGAGTTTTTCTGAACAGATTGCAACAGAGATGTATGCAAACCTCCCACCTCGAATTCCCAATTTTAATCCTTGAATACCAAGCTTAAAGTAGACCAAAAGCATAAAACTCCAGGTGTGGTTTTACCTGCACTTCCAGATGGCTCTTTTAACCCTCCATATATTCCAAAGCTGTTTATGACAACCAGCTTCAGAACAACCTAAATGACTTAAAAGCAGTCTTAGTGTCTCAGTTCAATTTTAACATGAAAAAATCCTTTAAAAAACCCTAAACATCTTGGAGGGTAACACTGTAAAGGCTAGCAAAAAGACAAGGCTGATGCCTTGAGGAATTCCAGAATTGGGTTTTTATAAAGCTTACTTGCAGATAAAGATATATGTGACAAAACCCACAATATTCAGTGATACCTGATTTGGAAGGGCCAGCATCACTCTGTCCTAGCTGTTTTTTCCTCTTGGCTTCCAATACTGGATTTTCGAACTGAGTTTTCTGGTTAATATGACTGCAGGCATACAAAAGGTAGGTCAGGATTTCAACAGAAAACATTCTGACTATTTCCCAAAAAAGACAACCCCCCAAAATACATCCACAAACTCTGTCTTTCATTATGTCAGATGAATGCTCTGGAGAAATGAATAAAAAACTCTCATAACCAACACTGAAAGTATGCTTGTTTTTTCAGCATTTTTTTTTTTTTAGTTATTTTGAGGCAAATAAAATTTTTACTCCCTTTAATCACTAGGCAGAGTTGTAATAGTTTAGAACTGAGAAAACCTGCTTTTTCTCTTTACCTGTCGTGTTTATAAACTCAGGCATCACCTTTTTCCTAGTAGGTGTTAGAGAAGTACAGCAGAGGAGGGGAAAACTGACAAATCTGAGCATAATTCAACTACCTTGGCTTTGCAAAGTGAAAAATGTTTCCTTGTTCTCCGAAGCTACATTTTCAACTCTACCGTTTTTCTTCTCCATGGTTAAGGAGAGATTTAATTTCCTCTGGCCTGAAGGAGATTCAAAAGAGCTCTTGCAGCAGTTTAGTGGTTATTGACCTGGCTCTTTGGAGACAGCAATGATCTACAAGTTATTTTTGCTCTTTTAAAGTTATCAGGTGCCACTGTTGAGTCAAGTGACTCTGATTTTGTTAAGCTAAAAAAAATGACATCAGCTTATTTCCATCTATAAATTATTTTGGTTGCAACTTGCTTTCCTTTCCCGAATGAAAAACACTCCACTAAGATTTTAAGATCACACTGTGGATTTTCCCTCATGCCAGTGCTACCAGAAGTTTGTGCCATGAGTTTGCGACCCCAGAGCTGTTTTTCCCTGGATATATTTAACAGTTTCACAGAATGAGCCTTCCACTAGACCAGGCTGTTCCAAGCCCTGTCCAACTGCACTACAATCTCTGCTTACTGGGTATCAAGCACTTCAGAATTTCATGATTTATTTTAAGTATGCCAAATCAATAATTAGCACTTACTCAACATAGTATGTCCCATATTGAGGGTCTTCTATTTTCTCCCATCCATAAGGAAGTTCTGCAATCAAAAAGACCAAGTTCTCCATTACAAGGGAAAACTATCTGCAAGTATCAGAGTTTTCATTAAAGAATACCTAGACTCATGAAAAATACAAAGAAAATACAGGTCCCATTTTCTTCCCTGAATGAAGGCATCAGCCTGTTCCAGGGAATCTGAAGCCCTGTAATTCTTGCTCTTTCTTCCACTAAATGATGAGCCTTGTATTCAACGAAATCACACCTCTTTAAAAATATAATAAACTTAAAGACCTGTTTATACTGAAAATTACATGCAAAAGGCTCCTTTTTATGGCAAATTCAGCATCTGGTGAGAGGGTGCCAGCAGCTCATGACTATCTGAAGGTAATAAGCAGTAACCACAGAGGTCAGCTTATCAAATTTATTGTTCTAGTTATCTTGACTATGAAATTTAAATATTAGAATAATGAATATAGTCAGCCAGACATTTTAAGGATAAATTTGCCCTGCAATCTTGTTTGAGGCCACCCTAAGTATGACAATAACAGGAACTTCCCTAGCATATGACAGCATGTTACCAATTACTAATACCAGCATTGCTCCACAGGGTCTAACTAAAGACCCAGTGGTTCTATTAACTGAAGTATTGTTCATTTGGATATCCTGCATCTCTCTTTAAAGTGTGCTCTTTCTATCCTATGGTGAGCTGCATGTATGCTTATATAAGCAGCAGTATGCAGCCATGGCTCCAGCTGGCTTTGTTATGGATACATGGCTGTAAGGCTGGGCAATTTTGGAGGATGACAAGTCATTCTGAGCCTGCTTCAGCTTTTGGAAGATGTCAGGCATTTGCTGAAGACAGAGCTACCTGATACTCTTTTCTAGCAGACTAAATTGCCCAAGTGTATAGGAAAAGGTTGCAGGAATTGCCTGAAGGCTTCTGACCTGGAAGTCATGAAGGAATTTAAATCAGATTGTTCTGTTCCCTTACTTCTGCATTCAAATACTATGTCACATGCAATAGTTATCATTAGCAAGATATATTCTGCAATACCTTCTTTGTTATTTCTATATTCTGTTACTTACAGACCTTCTCCTTCTGCCATATTCAACCTATACAACAGTTTCCAGTGAGATCATCACTCACACGCAGCTTTCTCCTTAAGAATGACACTTACTGGAAGAAAACATCTCATATTATGCTCAGGAATGCAGATAAACCCTCCACTGAGCCAGATTCTACTACTCCAGGGAAAATACACCATGGACTTTCCCAGTCTTATGTAAATTCCTCTTGCCACCAAACGGGGCACTCAGCACTGCACTGCCAGCTCCAGAATCACATCTACCAGGGAGAAGCTTCTACCACACAAGTAATGGATTGTATCCAGCTGGGATAAACTCATACAATTTATCAGTGACAGGTGACAAATGCACTGTGAACATCTCACCTCCATCTTCACAATCCTCAGGAGCTTTGGCCTTCTTACAGAGCCGGGGATCAAGCCATGTGGTTGTCTTGGTGTTGTGACTGTGGAGCAGAACACATGCCAGTGAGAGAACTCCCTCACACTGAAGAAACCTTGCTTCAAGTATTTACTATTGTAGGAAACTGCAGACTTCAGATAATACAGCCTTTATTTGTGCCTCAGTCACATCATAAAATACTAAAAAAGAAAAGGCACCAGCACACTGGAGACTCCCCAGGGCACACGGGAAGTGTTAGAGGCACAGATCCTCTCCCCAGCCCCCAAAAGCTCATGTGGGAACAGCAGCCATTTCTACCTGATAGTAAAAAAAATATTTTTAGCCTGCTCATAATGCTTAACACTCAGGAAGGTTTCTGTTTCATTTTTGCCTTAGAACACTTAAATGAGGCAGTTTTACATGTGCACACACGAGCTACTTTCCTATCCTGGGCTTTCATCTGGGCTATTTGTATTTTGAAACATCCATTCCCAGCCAAGGAACACAAGCAGGGAATAAAAAATAAACAAGGTCTCAAACTTCAGAGAAATTTGACATAGAGAAGGGTTTCATGTTGCACTTCACTTAGCAATAGGCAGCCAGCTTTGTATTTGTGAGATACAAAACTTAGAACAAAACAAACTGACTTTGCAGGGGGAACTATAACTTTTTCCTGCATGATGGCAATTGTACGGAGCATGCAGCATTGAGGACTATGAGTAAGGATTGCAACAGTAGGAATATATTAAATTTCATAAAGAAATAGAAGCAGCAAGAGCAGAAGAGAGGTGAAAGAGCAGCTTTCCAGACTGCAGCCACCAGCACTCCTCTCCTCCAAGAGGAGTGAGTTACTCACTCGATGAAGTAGATCATGCCAGTGTCCGTGTAGGCCATTTCCCAGTTCTTGGGTAGTGGTTCCAGGGTCTCATCCCTCGACAAATAATTTCTGAAGTCCATGTTGCTGCTTGTCTGGTTGTAGCTGGGAACAGGTTTCATCCAGTCAGGAGAATCTGAATGTTTTTCTTTGTTTTCTGCAGTTGTTCAGGGAAAGTGTTTGTCAGATGCTTATGTTGTTTCTCACAAAGAACCACCCTCTTAATCTGGCTACGAGTGGATGTCAAACACGTCCCTGTATGTGATGTGCATTTTTTCACTTTTTTTTTTCAGCTGTGAACTTTGAAAAGCTGACATGAAAACACTGAACTCTGCTCTTCCCCTGCCAAACAGAATTAACCTTGTATTATGTGTCTGAGCCTACTCTGAAAAATCAACACTGGCAGAAATCCAAGTTGACTACACTCTGTTGCCGTTTCTACAGAGAGAACAGTGTTTGTAATGCCATAAAACAACCCAAAAAATCCTACTAATATTCCTCAAAGAATCAGAAGGAAATGTAGAGAAGACCCAAACTGCCAGTAAAATAAACAACACCTTCCTACAAGCCACAACTAGAAAAAAGATCCCAAGAATTCCTGCAGGAAACTTTAAATAGAAGCCTCTACCCTTCAGAACCGAGGTTATGCTTGATATCCTCTGTGACATGATGATGTCCACGACCTTCACCCAACCACCAGCCTGACCATTGGCCCCTCTGTGGTGTTGCCAGCCCTGAAGATGACAAGATTAGGTCAGGTCTGGTCAGTGTAACTCTGTCCTAAACAGCCACACACAGGATCAGCTGCAAATGCAATGTGACAGTTCCTCTCCACCATCAATTTTCCCCCCTCCAGATGAGTAACCATGACAGCAAAAGGAAAAGGGCATCCTGCCAATCTCAGAAAGCTCCTGCTGGACACCACTTCAGCCTCAACACACTTGGCTCTATTTCTCTCCACAAGCTCCCCCTCGGGTGGTTTCAGGTTGTGTGATAGTTCCCCTATGCAAAATCATCTGAGAATTTTACAGTATGAGCCAACATTGCCCCTTAAACCAATCACCTCCCTAAAATCTCCTGTGTACAAATTCAGTAACTGCCTCAAAATTCAACAGTAACATTTGCAGGGTATGAATTCTACTCTGTGAAGGATTCTGTTACTTGAAGAGTGGACAAATTTTTCCTTCCCATTTTGTAACTGGCCCATATCCAGCACCACATGTTCTTGACCAAGCAGTGCATTTTATGATGCAATTGCACATCTGGCTGGGAGAACAGCTGGTTCTTTTCAAAAGGTCATCTCAAAATCAAGTAGAAGCACCAGCCTGAATAGAAACTGCCTTCACACTTCACCAAAACTAAGGAAGCACGAATGTTATTTGTATAGTCCTTATTCAATCACACAATATTCCAGGGAATTTCTCCCCTTGTCAACCAACCTATCCCTCCGCTGCCATTAACTGCTTCCTTTTCCTCCTCTTCCTCCTCTTCAGGGAGAGAACTTTCCATCCTTTGCATTTTGCTGACTGATGTGGTTCTTTTCCTCTGTGATTCCGTATCAAAATCATTGTCAAAAAGAACTTGATCCACTGGATCAGGCTGAAAGGGGCTGGGCTCTGCTGGAGGCTTTGGAGTACCATAGAAATTACCTGAAAATGAGACAGAAATCAGGACACTGAAGCACTGATACTTGCTGAAGGCACTGGTAGTGGCTGTTATCAATGTAGTGCCCATGCAAACATATTTTAGTGCAAATTTAAAGTCTCAAAGAAGCTATCAGCACTACCAAAACCCAATAAACAGTCAAAGCCTGTTTATTCACACACTGACTTCTTGACAATGCAGCACTAGCTGTGAGAAAGCAAGAGGTTAACTGAAAACTTCTATCCTGCTGTAAGTTTTCTAAAGAAAAAGATGGATTTGTTACTTTGCCCCAACAGAATTCACTAATACCCCATAAAGAGACTCAGGGAGCAACCTTAGAGGAGCAAAACAGTGAAAATCAATTATTCTTACTCCATACACTAATTAACAGCATAACAGAAATACTGAAGTCAAAAAGCAAATTCATTTTGTGCAGAAACAAAGTAATTATTTCCATAAAACCAGTTAACAAGTAATTGATTTTTAACACTTGCAATTTTCTACTGACAATACACTTGCAAAACAAAGATATTGATATGGCTTCATCTAAAAATTACTTTTACTTCAGAAAAAGGAGCAGACTTTTCCTTCAATATTTTAATCTAAAGCACAAAGGAATCATCTGCTGTTTTCTGGAAAAAAAAAATTCAGCAATTGACCTCTCTTCTGACTGCTCATATGATTTTTATTAGGGAATTGAGCACAAAGCAAGGAAGCTTCCCAGAATTCCTGCTGGGGTAACTTTTGGTGCCTGGAGATGGTTTTGACCATGTAAATAAAGTAAAAAAGAAAGCCCTTCTGCAAATATCAAGCAAGGGCAAGGCTCAGAAAAGGGAAAGCCAGATAAAGTGCAACTCAGGAATATAAAAAAAAAAAGTACTAGTCTAGCTAGTACTTAGCTAATAGATTTAGCTAAGTAATTTTAGCTAGCTTGGTAATAGATTGTACTGGATACAATCCATTACTTCTGTGGTAGAAGTTTCTCCCTGGCAGATGTGATTCTGGAGCTGGCAGTGCTGAGTGCCCCATTTGGAATTTACATAAGACTGGGAAAGTCCATGGTGTATTTTAAACTTGCTTAGGAGATTTCCACAGATGGGACAGTATTAACAGATAGTGTAGGATACAGAAAACAAGAGGCACAGAGACTTTCACAGCATTGTCTCCTTTTTACATCTTTTCTTTTTGTATCATCCTCATTACAATGTTTTTTCCTCATCACATTTAACAAACCCAACTTTCCTACAGATTTGGACAACCTGGTCTAGTGCTGTTCAACTTCTCATTGAAAATGCTGGGTCAGATTTTCCCTTGCCTTCTTTTTTTGATGGACACCTGAGAGGAAAACATGGCTCTGTTCTCTGAGGTTTACACAAAATTGACTAAATTCTCTTAAATTTGTACCAGGCACAGACAAACCTTTCCAGAATGCTTCCCAAAATTCAACAGTGAAAATAATCTGGTGGGATTAAGAGTGGTCGAAATGACAATCTGTGGTTTATCAGAAAGCTTTAAAACAAGATCACTTCTCCTCTTCACAGTAATCCAAAACCAGACTAACTATTGTCTCTACTACTGTCATGACCATCAAGTGAGCAGGAAAACTTGGACTAAGCTCCTGGACACCAGGGTTTTTATTCCATTCCATTAAACATCACCAACATACCATCATATGTTCCACTTTCTAGTAAGGCTCCACTTTCTTCCAGTGCTTTAAACTGCTCAACAGGAATGAAATTATAGTCTACCCCAGGGACCTCCCCATCTCTGGGAGCCCTTGTAGTGCCTGCAAAGACAGAGAAAACACTCTTGTAAGATACTTAAGTGCTGCCTGTTATCAAATGCTGCCTGCTGTACAGCTCAGAAAAAAACAATGTGTTTTAAAATCTTTATACAAAAATGGTGTCACTCCAGTAAAGAGTTAAAACAACTGGTGAGCAAGTGAACCATAATGCATAAAAACTGAGCCAGTACATTACAAAGGAAGGACAGTGCTGGTATTGGGGGAGGAGGACAGAAGAAGCTGGGTGAGGTGGTAATTAAGAGAGAATTCTTTCTTATGGTCAGTGAACCAAAAACAACTTTTGTGGCAGCTAACGACACCTGGGCCAAGCTATCCCAGTCTGGGATTCTGGGAACAATTGTGATATTTTATTTTAACCCAGCTGTAAGGGTGCTGCATCTTTCCCTACTTCTACCAGCACCAACTCTCTAATTTGCAATGAGGTCATCATGACTAAGCATATTTTATTTTTGGGCCACCAAATCCATAACTAGGTACAAAATGTATTTTTTTACCTACAATTCAGAGTGTAATTCAGCCACACTCCAACCCCTGGCTGTAGGTAAACTTTATCAGTAAATTGCTGTGTTAATGCAGAGGTTCTCAAAGTGTTTTGTCTATGAAAATAGGCCTCCCATAGTTACAACAGCTTAATTAAAGCTCTCCTGAAAGGACTGAACTGATTCATTGCTATTCATTACTGCCTACAACCTAATAGCATTTTAAAGGCATGTATCATTTTTTTTCAGGCAGCAGCACTAACAAAAGCTAGTAAATAAAAGCTAGTGAAATGCAGTTTAAGAAAGCCACAAACTCTCAGGTGTGCTTAGAGAGAAGAGAGCAGAATTCCTGTAGATGCAAAAACATTACTTGACAAAGTAAGTTCTCAGTGCAATGAATATTTAAACAGTCAATGGTGAGCATTTTTCACCAGTCTTCTCAGGATGAGCAAAGAGTTTGCCTGCACATTCTGCCACTGCCACCCCTTCTGCACCCAACACCCCCTCCCACCCTCCTGCCCTCCAGCTGCCCTGCTCTGCCTAATGCACTTGACACTCGAGGCCTCAGTTTGCTCTTTGGGAAGAAAAAAACCCCAAGACATTGAGAAAAACCAGGATGTTTTTGCACTGCTTGTTCATGCTGAGAAAGATTTATTTCTTGTGGTGGCTGGGGTCAATCTAACAACGACTGACAAACTTACAAAGAGCAACGCAGAGATATTACTGAAACAATCTGAACTTTGAATTCACAAGTTTTTGCTGGTTTTCAGTCCATACTGGCTGTACCAACTCATGGCAACTTCAGAATGAAACTACTGTGGCAAAGCCAGAAATCTCTGCTGCAAGGCAAAACTCTAAATTGGATGAAGAGAGAAGGCATTTCAAGCTCACAAATGATGTGGGAGTTAGCAGGAACAGATCGAATGAGGCTGATCTTTACATACTTACAAGGGATGGTTCTCAAATAGAGATTATCTCTGATCACTTGCTGGAGTTTGTGGTCTATGGAGCCCTTCTGGAACTGAAGGCTCAGGTAGTGGCGCAAGTCCTTGTTGATGACTTTTCCTTAAGAAGAAAAAAAGAATAAATTAGAATAATTTGTAAAGCAGGATCTCACAAACAAGAATTGTGTTTCACTGCTATAGAAGTTTCAGAAAAAGCAAGCAAAGGAGTTGGAACAGTTGGGATGTTTTAAATACAACAACCTTGATGGAAAGTACCATTTTGTGCTATCAAATCCCAGAATCCCAGAACGGTTTGTGTCAGAAAGGAACCTTAAAGCTCATCCTGTTTCACTACCTGCCACGGGCAGGGACACCTTCCACTCACCCAGGCTGCTCCAAGCCCCATCCAACCTGGCCTTGGACACCTCCAGGGACGGGGCAGCCACAGGTGCTCTGGGCACCCTGTGCCAGGGCCTCACCACCTCACAGGGAAGAATTTCTTCTGGGAGAGGGATTTTAAGCAGAGCTGACTAACAACCATCCCCCCTCATCTCTCAAACAAGACAGTGACAGTATTTTGGAATTGTTTAAAAATCAATATAAACTATTAAAATACAAAACCTATTACCAAAATTATTACCAAAGTGTCTACAGACAAGAAGCTATTTCACTGTATTTTGAAGCAGGTTCCATTCAATTTACACCTACTCACTAGTCACCTGTGTTCAATATTTTGTCACATGGGAATCTGCACTCTTCAAATTATAAAAAGAAAATATTTCCTTCTTAAAAACATTGCATAATAGAAGAGAGCAGGGGTTTTTTTACAATTACTCCTTTGCAATACTTCTGTCAGGTATCATTAGTGAATCTGTCACATCACTGGAGAACCATGGCCCCTTCAGCACACAAATAACTGAGCTCTTCTATTACTACCTCATCCTTCAGACAGGAGGGCACAAACCAATCTTTTGTACCCTGTCAGCCTTCCAGAAAGCACATTAAATAGGGTTCAGTGACCTTGGTAAATTTAAGTTACGTATTGCAGCAGAACACTCAGGGCTTTAGGGAAAAAGCTCAACCTTTGTCTCCAAACCTAGAGCATGAGACGGGCAGCAGCAGATGGATGCTGGTGTAGAACAGCAGGGAAAAAGGCTGCAGCAGCCAACTGCTCCTGTTAAATAACATCACCAACAGGTTATGAAATGCATAAACTTGCCCCAGAAGTGCTTCTGACAGGAGCCTTTGAAGCCTGTGAGCTCCAAGCTGCTAAGGAGACCACCTCAAACAGGTCACAGACCCCACAGCAGTCCTCACACCACTCACCTACATCTTCAACCAATTATCAACTTCCAGATATGTCAAATCTGGAAAAAATCCCAAACCATCAAAACCCTCCCACCACTAAGCAAGTTCTCCCAACCACGTGTCACTTCCACAAAGCTGTCTGCATGTTTTGGTAACTTTATACCTTCCCTTCCCTTTTAGCCAAGGTGAGGGCATTTCACACCTTGCTCTCAACTCTCAAGCCTGACCTCAGCAAGCACCATCATTAACAGCAAACAGAATTTCAGTCTGCACCCTCTTCCCTCCAAACAAAACCATGTCACGATGAGCATCTCAAAGTGGAACCAAGATTACCCATTGGCCTTTCAGTGATGTCCACAGGTAACCAAAACACACACAAAACCACCTTACACCCTCCAGCAAGGACAGAAGAAGCCCAGCACACCCTCCAAACAGGCAGCACATCCTGTGCTGAACACGAGCCCTGAGATCCACATGAAGTCAATGTCTCACCTGCTTCTCACTGTCATTTATTTAAAAATTACTTCCAAACACACAAAAGCATTTTGCAGTATTGGGACAACACCTCAGCATTGTCCTCATGGCTGTCCAGCAGTTACACAAGCAACAGCAGCTCCCACTAATGCAGTTCTCCACCCAACCCTTACCAAGCATGCACAGCAACTCTGATGAACTGCTCCTTACAAAACTTTGCATTTGCTTCCTGTAGCATAATGAGCAAAACATGTCACAGAATATGGAAACAAATGGGGCAATCTCCAGCAAGAAAAGTACTTTCCATTTGTTACTACAAATTACTTTATTTTTTGTAGATAAGATAGTTCCTCAACATTAAAAAAAATGTTTTGCTGCTAAAAATGGTCCATCCATCTCCTTGTCAAGGCCAGATCTGCATTTCAGCAACCCCAGCATATTTCACTTAGGCAGATCAATACACTTATATTTCACTGAGGCAGATGAATCTCTTCATCACCTACTTTCAGAGCACTGCACGTTGGAAAAACCAGGCAATACGTGAAAATCTGTTCTGGATGTAGAATTACAGACTTTATTTACTCATTGATCCTTCCCTCTTCATGTTTAAAATTTTAAAAGCTTATAAACCCTTTCCAATAAATATAAACTCATTTTTAGGACAAAATAAAGCCAAGGCTGCTACTAAGGATATGTCATTATTGAGGAGTTAATATTAATACTAAAAGCTTAGAAACTGGACTATACTCTGAGACCAAGATGACTGAACTGAAGATTGACAGGATTGCCTGGGGAAAACAGAGGAAAGTCAAACAAAAGAGTGGGCAGAGGAAAAATTAGAGAAATTCATATAGAGAATGGTGTGCATTAGAAAGCAGAAAAATAAAGTAATAGTAAGGATGCTTTAGGCAACCTCTGGCAAAAACCAGATTATTTTCCCTCCAGGAGCTCTTTTACATTGTTTCACACAGGCTTTTAGGAAAACCTCATGTATCAGCCTCTCCAAAATGACCTGGTAAATGTTGGGGTTGGTGTTTGTTGTGCTGCTGAGGCACCTCTAAAGATGACACAGGCAACACAGGCACCAGTCAAGAGGAACAATGCACTTCATACCTCTCAGGTTCTGCCACATGAACAGGCACAAGCCTCTTGTTTTCAGTCTTAATTTAAATTAGCCAAAAAGAACTGTTTAGGTGAGGATATGCACACTGGAGTTGGGGAAGGAGAATTAAGTGACAGCAGAAAAAAAAAAAAAAGGCTCAAGCACCACTGCACACAGTGTTCAGAATTAGGGAGGCAAACAGGAGTGATGGGTTTTATGAAAATGGGGGTGGTAGCTCTTATAAACTGCACTGGTGAAGTGGCCTTTGCTGCTGTACCTAAGCAGGACAAAACTCAGCTCTTTACATATCCAACCTGCCATGGAAATGCTCAAGAATACGTGTTGCAGATACAAGCAGAGGAGCTTTGCTGTGCTGCCCCTAGAACCTGACATAAAACCACATTTCTAGGTCAGCAATGTTGGTAGAACAGCAAAGTTGAACACTGAAAGATACAACTAAATTCTAAGAATCCAGCCCATGCAGTTTTTATGTTGCTGTCCGGTAACAATGCCCCAAAAAACCTCTGGCTGATGCTGCTGGCATACAGAGTACTGGTGTCATTGCCATCAAATGACTCTGAAGACCACATAGAAATTTTAAATTTTGTTTTAATGAACATTTTACACAGACACAGGTGACAACTTTCCAGAGACATGATATTCCCTGCCTTAAGTTTCTATGCCAACACCCGAAAACAGTGGCAGCTACAGGCTACCAAGGAGCTGCAGTGCTGATAGGTGACTCAATAAGAAGAGGATGATTTTCTTTCAAACTTAAAAAAAAAATACTGTTCACTATAAAAGCAATTTTTCTAATTAGCAGCTTATTAAAAGTAAGCTGCTTTCCTAAAAAATGATATAATTCATTACTAGGGTTTACACCTTCATTACAGTCTTTTGGACAAAAATGTATTTTAAGTGAAGAGGTGAGAAAATGGAATCACATTCTGTTGTTTTTTAAGGGAATTTTTTAAACAACAGCTTAAGTCCTGATGTGCTCTACTGGTGAACAGAAGGGCAAAATTATAGAATTCTATAATGGTTTGGGCTGGAAGAGACCCAAAAGCTCATCTACTCCCATTCCCCTGCCACGGGCAGGGACACCTTCCACTAGCCCAGGCTGCTCCAGGCCCCATCCAGCTGGCCATGAATGCTTCCAGGGATGGAGAGTCCTGCACCAGGGCCTCACCACCCTCAGAGCCAAGAATTCCTTCCCAAAATCCATCTAACCCTGCCCTCTGGCAGTGGGAAGCCGTTCCCCCTTGTCCTGCCACTGCAGGCCCTTTCCCAAAGTCCCTCTCCAGCTCTCCTGGAGCCCCTTTAGGCCCTGCAAGGGGCTCTGAGCTCTCCCTGGAGCTTTTTTTTTCTCCAGGTGAGCACCCCCAGCTCTCCCAGCCTGGCTCCAGGGCAGAGGGGCTCCAGCCCTTCAAGCATCTCTGTGACCTCCTCTGGTCTTGCTGCAGCAGTTCCACATCTCTCTGATTTCAGCCCCCCGAGGAGTTTGAACACCACAGATTGAAAAGTGCAGATATTACATATTTCCATGTAATTTTGTTTTCTCACTTAGAACAAAGTAGAGGAGAAATGTAACCAGAGCATCATCATGTCCATTCAGAATTCCACACACGTGAAGAGAATCCCAGAGAGTCCAACAGCTCTGCTCAGCTGTATGATGTGTTACATAAGCTGTGATTGCAAAAGGCTATGAAAATTCCAGTGACACACAAGAGCTATAAAAGAGCTTCATGGCTTCACTCACAGTCTAACTAAAATAGAACTCAGAGCTCATCAAGTGGAAAACAGTTACTGTTTAATTAAACTGGGATGTCAATACACCCACTGAGATTAAGTGATTTTTGATGTGACTAAGCAAAAGCCATTTAAAGAAACGTTCAGCTCCACAAATCAGGGATGCAGTCACAGGAAGCCCAAGTTAGAATTTGTGTGTAAAACATTAACTTTATTACATTCCCCAGCAACTATTAACATACCATTTCACGGAGTTCCAGATCTGAACACGTGCATTCACTGAGCACAATGAATGATTTCCAAGCATGCAAGAGATTCCCTGCATTCATGAAATGTGGAGAGACTGGAAAAGCCCAGTGGTGACACAGCCATCAGTACCTGAAAGAACTTCACTGTGACCTGGCAAGTACACACCTATGCTCTCAGCACGAGGAGAAAGTGGGAGGTTCAAATTCTTACAACTAATATAGAAAAGAGACTAGATCATTGTGAGAATGTCCAACCCAGCTAACAGGTGCTTCCTCAGCTTGTGGGTTAGAAGCATCGATGGATTCCTGTGCAGAAGCTTGCTTTTCCTTCAGGGAAAGGGGGCCCACAGCCCTGGAATTTCTGAGCAGGAAGGCTGAGGCTTGCAGCATTGCCTGGCAGTTCGTGTCCCAGACCAACAAGGGCTCCATGGCATGCCCACACTCACCACCCCCCTGTCTCCCTTTCAGGTAATGAAGGCAGAAATCCAAGAAATTGATTCCCTGAAGAGCTGCAGCTTCTCCAAAATGCAGGCAAGCTCCCTGTCAGGTGAAGCATTACATCTCAAGGCTCTTCATAGCAAAAATAATCCATTAAACTAAACTCATCTACTACCTGAAAGCTGAGAAATACTAGACAGGGTTATTGAAAGGCTTGTTTAGTCATAGTTTGTTACATGCCATCCAATAAATTCTTGGTAATACAGTCTGATTTACAGAAATTATGGTAGAGATAAGCCCTACAGTATTAATAAATCATTTACCAGAGTGCTCAAAATACTGACAGGGTGTTTACAGTACTACTGAAAGAAATGAAAACCTGTTTACCCAGATTTAAGAAATAAGGTTACCACAAACTCCATTACAGAATGTACATCATGGTTGACTTTGGGGATTTTCTTACTTCTGTCAGAACACAAAATCAACTCCAGTCAGTAACCATGAATTTTGACTTTTTAAGCCTCCAGATTTAGATCATTCATTACTAAAAACTAAGAGATGTTCAACACCAGCCTTCACAGGAAAATGCCTTCAGATCCTCAGTCAAGGTGGGGACTGATTCAGAGAGACAAAGTTTCTCATTCCACATTCTTGAATATCCCAGCATTCTGTGCTGTGCTGTTTCCTTGAAATCTTACAGGGTTGGCAAGAATCACCCAATAAACCAGGCCACTCTAAGAAAACCTGTGGAAAACTAATACGACTTCGTGTTTGCTTGTGGAATTCCATCATTAAAGCATTTCAAGTTCTGAAGATAACTAAAATATCCTTTGGAAGGCACATCCCCAAAATACATTTGAGAAACACAAAAAGGACTGGCAAATCATGCATTGTTTATTCCAAAATATACTTGGAGCTGGGAGGGACAACATGTGAAACGTAAACAGTGGGAGCTTGGATGCAATCCTCCTGGATTTTAGTTTTGGCTGTACAGAAACAGCAAAGCCAACTGTAAGAGAAGGCTCTAGAGTGTGAATGTCTATGGCTGGGTTCCTGATCTGCCATGAAAAAAAAAATCTAGCTAGAGCTGTCAGTGCCATTTGGGTGGTGTATGAAAATAAAGCCTGGTACCCAGTTAACACTTGCCATTGCTCACAGATATACCAAAAGCACTGAAGCTCAGAAGTGAAGAATAAGCCTGGAGGGCAGGACAAGGGCAAACAGCTTCCCACTGCCAGACGGAAGGAATTCTTCCCCGTGAGGGTGCTGAGGCCCTGGCACGGGTTTTCCACAGAAGCAGTGGCTGCCCCATCCCTACAGGTGTTCAAGGCCAGGTCAGACTGGGCACAGAGCAACCTGGTCTAGTGGAAGGCATCCCTACCTATGTATTTAGATGATCCTTAAGGTCCCTTTAGACCTGATCACCGAATTCTGGGGTTCTGTGATCCAGCACTGTGAAACCAAGAGGTTTTTAACCTTTTGCCACTTATCCTGAGCTCATTTCCCTGCCAGCTCCAGAGTATCCATGGGCAGGGTGGGGGGACACTCCCCTGCACCCACGGAGGGCAGCTCTGGTCTAAGCACAACCAACACCAAACACTTTATTTTAAAACCACCTAAAAGCACAAGCACTCAGCTCACATGCCAGAACACATTCTGAGCAGGAGAGCATCAGCAGAGCTCCAGGCAAATGCCTGCCCCTTCCCTTCCATCTGCTCCTGGGACATGGCCATGGCTCCACAGGGATCCCCAGCCAGCACATGGGAGGGCAGGGTCATTCATGCCCCACTTCAGAACTAAGGAAAAAAGTAGGAAATTGAGAACAGCTGCATTTGGAAACCTGTATGTAGGGCAGCAATGCTACTCAGTTACACGGGCCCAGCACAGATCTCTACTTTTCTTCTCTGTATCTTGTTACATCTGTACATGATCAGCCTGTGCATGACTTCCACAGAAAGGCAGCATTTTAAGTTGGTTTTATGCCCTGCATTGGCAGCACAAAAACTTGCATAGCCTAATGAATTGTCTGCAACCTTAAGGATTTTTAAAATGGAAATTCTTTTGAATAAAGTAGTTCCAACTTTCAGACTCCAGCTTCACACACCCCAGTATCAGATCTGATTACAGTAATACATTGCATGCACACAAAAATCCATTAACCATGGGAATACAGTCAGGAGAATTACCAGTGAGCAGTGTTTACTCTGATAATGCCAAGTATTTTAATACTCCATTATTAAACAGGAGAACAGCAAGGCTCAAAAAGTCTGTGCAGCTGTTTCTGATAGAAGATCAGACACTGAAGGAGATATAAGCAGAACTTGAGTAATTTAAAATAATGAATGGGTTTCAAATAAAATGCAAACATAACCATTTCCTTCAATTTAACAGTAGGGAAGAAAAATGCAAAAGAACTTTACACAAAATAGCTTTGACCTTTTTTATTATATATGGAGAGTTTCCTTTCTGCTCTTTAATTCTATATTTTCTTGAGAAGTGAAAAAAAACACTGAACACAAAACAGCAATGTTTTGTCTATTTATAAAGATGTGCTGGATTTTCAAAAATGGGCTAAACTAGCCCATGGTTTCCATTTCAAGTCAGATGTGTTGACAGTGATGGTAAAGAACGAGAATCCAGACAAACTGCACCTGTGAGGCTCTGCCACTGTCAGGTTTGAGACAGAAAAAAGGAATTACAGGGTTGCCTGGAAAAATCACTGAGCCCAGCCTGGAAGCTTGAAACACCTCACAAAAACCAAATGTGACTTTCAAGACCTAATTGTGATACTCAAAGTGAGAAAGGGATGTAAAGCATAAGAGGAAACAGGCTTTTTGACACCACAACAGCAGATGAATCAAATACACTGAGCAGAATAGAATATGGAATTGTTAAGGTTGGAAAAGAACTCTAAGGTCATCAAGTCCAACCACCAACCAGCACTCACCATGTTCACCACTAAACCATGTCCTCAAGTGCCACATCCACACGTTTCTTAGAACACTTCCAGGGATAGTAACTCCACTACTTCCCTGGACAGCCTGTTCCAAAGCTTTACAACCCTCCCAGGGAAAAAAAAGTCCCAATACCTAAGAAACCTAATCTAAACAGTGTAACTTGGGACCATTTCCTGATCATGATCTCCTCAAACCCCCAGGCAAGTGATGGAGCTGGAAGGGCAACACACCAAGGGGCTCAAACATGTAAAAGGATGTTACAACACTCTCAAGGGTCAAAACAACAATCAGAACTTGTAATACACAAATACTTTATAAAAAATTAAGATACAAAATTGTTTTTTATAATAGCACTTTATTAAACCTCCTTAATTATGCACTCAAGGCCTTGCTGAGTTTTAATCACTGTGCAGCTCAGTACACTAGAGAGGCTACTCTGGGTAAGTAATATCTGTCACTGCAACACTTGTACTCTGAAGCCAAATACAGATGCTTACAGCCATGAAATAAGAGTCCTCTGTAGCTGTCACAGGTTACAATAATACATAAATCATTTAGTCTGCTCTTAATTGAAAAGTGGAGCACCAAAATAAATACAAGTAACCTGAACAATGGAGATGATTTTCCTAGGGCTAACTATGGCTTGTTTTTCCCAATTTATAAATAATCATCCATTCATTCCCCAAAATTTACAGTGTGAGGTTTTAATTTATTCACACCAGAGAAAATGCTTTACTGAGACAGCAAACAAACCCATTTGGTCTGGAAAGCACAATTAACATATCCAACTGAACAAAATGTTACTTGAGTCCCCAGACTGTTCTAATATTTATGCTTCCCTTTGGAAATCTCCAGCTTATGTGCAAATTCAAACTTACTGACATTTAAAATTATGCCAAGTCACAGCACAACAAGGGAGCACACACAGGGCACCTGTGCAGGTTAACCTGTCAGAATGTTTTGCAGAAGCTGCCAATCCCTCTGTTTAGAAGGGAGTGCATCGTGTTTCAGATGTGAAGTATGTCTAACATACCACAGCTCATTGCTTAAGCGGCGTGCAGCTCTACAGAATGACACATTTCAATCACATCCCCAAAGAAAAATGTCCTTGCAGCTGCTCTGTTACACAAGCCATTTAATCTACTTGGGACTTGGCACTGCTTTCCCAACAGAAGGGTACGTGTTCACATGCCAAGACCTGGTGGTTTTTTTGAGTGTTCAGATCAGAATAGAATTTATTTAAATCACAGACAGGTTACAGGAAGCAAGATATGCAATTACACTCTGCCTAATTTCTAGGCCCACTAACCTATTCCAGTCTGGAGTTTGGCAGGGCAGGAATCTGACAAAGATACTCCATCAGCAAAGATGCTGCATGCCTGCTCTCCTGGGGCAGACAAACCTCTGGGGTGACCCTCCACCATGGGAAACAGAAATCGTTCCCAGAAGTGTCCTCTAGCTGTGTCAGTGAGGAGCTGTGTGTGGACTGTCATAGCTGGACCTATAAACTGATTTACACAACAGCAAACCGGGCTTTTAAACAGCAGCCCCACCCTGAACATCCCTGCTTTGCACTGCCTGCAAGTGTAGCACCTCTTGTGACAGATCATTCCCACACAGAGATGTCACCCAAGGGCTTTTGAGAGGCTCCTCAGTGGCACTTTCCCATGAGATCCCCCCACCAAGGTCCTACAGCACAGAGACCCCTGAGTACAAGGGTAAAGGAGCAATTCCTGCTCTGACTATGCAACTTTTAGGAAAGAATTAGAGCTTCCTGAAACCAGCTTTTCAAGGAGCCTGGGAAATCCCAGCACTGCTGCTGGGTGGGCTGCAGCGTTCCCAAAGGACAGCTGATGCTTCAGGCTGCAGATGGCACTGCTGTGACTCACCACACTCCAAAGGACTCCCAGGAGCCTGGAATCACCAAGATCTACGTGCCAGGTCAGCACTCCTCTGATCAAACCCACAGAGGGGCTGTATCTCAGAGGTATTGGCTAGAGACATCTCACAATTTAATTGGAAAACAATCCCCCCACAGTGCTCACTGCACAACACGGGCAGTCAGCGAAATCACTGGAACTCCAGATGTGCACCAGCCATGACTGATGTCAGTGCCTGAGTCACACAGTTCACACAGCAATTCTACACCCAGGGATGCTTTACTCACTCTGCTGCAACACCCAAGGGCTGGGGGCACACCAGTGTGCAGCACAGCACCCCAGAAAGAGCAGAGATGTTGACCCACGTTGATCTGTCACACCCACAAATCCCTCTGGTGTCACTGCATGAACTCCACCTCTATTATAACCCAGTTTTGCAGGGAAGCTTCTGTTTACAATCTTTATCACAGGTTGTTGTTGAAGTAATCAAGTAAGGGAAGGCCATTTCTCTACATGCTCAGTTAACCATCACATAATATTAAAAATGAAAGCAATTTCTCCTTCTGCTTGCACAAGATATCCTATTATTTTAACACAATTTTAAAATAAGATTTATTTTTACTTATGGAACCCAGGATTTTCAATTAACTATGAAAGAGTGCTTTCTCTAAGGAGTGCACACATGAGGAACTGGATGCCAGCAGAGAGGAACTGCTCAGCCTCTGAGATCCAGCTGCTTTCTAGTGAAGCACAAGCATGCTGGACTTGCCCAGGCAGTGCTGGCACATCCCTGCAGGAACCCAGGTCACAGCAGCCAACCTGGCACAAATGCAGCAGAGGTGCTGACTGATGAGCTCCAAAGTGTGTCTGGGAGTGGTGCAGGATCCCACTGACAGCCACAGCTCATTCAAAGAGCTGCCAGAGGTGCTCACCTCACTATTTGGCACAGTGATTGGAATTTCTAACAAACCCAGCCAGCTGAGGCTGACAGACTCCTCCTCATTACTGATGCAGCATTTAAGCTCAAAATCCATGCAATCACCCCATCACCAGTTTGCAGGAAAACGTGTCTAAAACATGTCTAAAACCTGTTCTAAAATCAGCTCAACTGAGCTTGGTGTGATTTATCACAGTAGAGTCAGCTCTTCAGAACACAGATGGTTGAACTGATGCTGCAAGTGTTTAATGTTCAGATTTTTTTTTTATTCTAAATTAATATTATTACTTCCCCATGCTTTGTTTACTGTTTTACCTATGCCTCTGCTTGCTAAGGAATTGTTAATTAATCACCATGAGATTCATTTTCTTAGCACACAGCTGGGTACTTGGTCTGGCAACATCTATTTCTCAGCATTTCTTCTCTTTCTTATCTATCTGTACTTAGCAACAGAAGTGTCTCAATGGAGGACATCAGTATGTGGAAAAAGAAGCTGGCAACCAACAGCTATTAAAACATAAACCTTCAGATTAATAACCAACTCACAGAATCATGGAATATCCTGAGCTGGAAGGGATCAACAAACGTCATGAAGTCCAACTCCTGGCCATGCACACAACCACCTCAAGACAACAGCAATATGATGATCTTCTTTCAAAAAATACCTCTGCAATAAAGTGTTCAGAGCAGGTGCATTCAAGAGACTGGCAGATTAAAAATGGGCAAATAACCTATTCATTAAAAGGATACATCTGATTTTCATAATCAGAATTTACTGAACATTAAAAGAAAACTTGCTCTTCCAGTGGTCATTGTACAGCAGATTCAGGTCTAGCTGGCAGGTATTAGTATTTCCTCACCTATGGAGAGGCCACTCCACATGGGGAACACCACAGCTGTATTTCCAGTTATTTTAAACTTCAGAGCAAACTTCTTCCACTACTCTATACAATAAACTAGAACTAGTCAAAGCAGAGAGGAAGAATGTGGGTAATAAGTTCACAGTAACTTCATTTTCCCTCTGTGATTTCCAGCACAAACCATATACAAACACACTTCAACAACCTAAATCATCTGATTTGAGAAAATCCTGCCAGGCTGTGGCTGTAGCCAGGGTACAAACATCATAATCACTCGTGGCCAGCTTCAAAGAAACCTACTAGCCCTTCTCCAAGTACAATAAATGACAAAATAAACATTTCAGCAGTGAACAAGAATCAAAGTCTAGGGAACAGGGCAGCAAACAACTGCTCCAGCAGATGACTGTGACAACTGTCTGGCTGATAAGCCATTAAATTCAGTGATTAACTTGCACTAGTTGCTTTCAGTTTCAATTAAGACTGCCCAGGGAACTGCTGGAGTCACCATCCCTGGAGGTGTTTAAAAAACATGCTGATTTAGCACTTGAGGACATGGTTTAGTGGTGCTGGTTGATGGCTGGACTTGGTGACCTTAAAGCTTTTTTCCAGCCTTAACAATTCCGCAATTCTGTAACATAATGTTTGCCCAACAAAGTTTGCCACAAGGTGAATGTTGTAAACAAAATAATAATGTTGTCTAGGTGGTGAGCCAGAAAGAGCCCTCAGTTACAGTAACAGAAGTTTCACTGCATTCAGAGCTCTCACATCAGTGCATTCCACTCGGGAAACTCGCCAGCCAGCATCTGTATGGAGATGTCTCAAAGGCTGGAGTCATTTTTATTTGCTTAAAGAGCTCACTAAATTCAAGACTGACAGAGAAGCTGAATCCTTGTAAGAAAGCACTTCAAATAAAGAGACAGCTTTGAAGGCAAAGCCAAATCCAATTTCTATTCACAATTTGCAATCAACCAGAAGGCAGCTATGGCTGTGCACCCCAACAGGAACACCCAAACTAACAGCACAGAGTTTGTTCCTGTATTTATTGCATCATTCCTTTTCTATCATCCTTGTGTGACTGTATGGGTTCTGCAGTGATGTCTCTGAAATGCTCTACCATTGTTAGAGCACAGAGCTTGTTACTCACAGCATTCAGTTCTTATTAAAACACTCCCTTTTCACCTCACTTCCAGGACACATATGAAGCTGAAGATAAGAGTTTTAAAAGGTTACATTTTTGTCTGAATACCAATATATGAAATATATCAATTGACCAATATAATAAAGTATTCAGCTAGGTGATGAAAACCCACCCTGCACCTATGAGCATAAGAACTACATCGAGCAAATCAGACAGCAGACACCTGTCCTAACCATGCTCACAATCTCACAAACTGTGATTGGAATGTGGTCAAGATCCTTCTCATTTTTTCTCTTCATATCGAGTCAGAATCAGCCAGCAATCACATAGCAAGCACTTGATTGTTACTAAATAAATCCATTTAAATTCCCAAATTCGTTGTTCAGTCCCCACTGGCAGCTCTACAGCAGCAGCAAAGAAAAGGAACCAGACATCTTGCTGTTCAAATAAATCATGGGATGAAACAGAGATTAGCTTGTCTTTACCTGCCAGTTTAAATTCTTATTAAGAGACTAATAGGGCTTTCCCAGAGGCACTGTCAGAGCAATCAGGTAAAGCCAAGGCTGTGCACAGCACATCCTCACTTGCCTAGCACAGTGAGCACCCAGAAGGTTTACAGTGCCAGGAGGGTCTGACTGCAGAGGGCCAACTGCATCATTTGTTACTCTAAAAAATACCAGTGCAAGTCCAGCAGGCAGGATAAGAATAGCCTTTGCACAGCAAAATTACAAATATCCTCTGCTTCTCAATGTAATTTTCTGCAGCACTGAGGTGCAGCTAAGTTTGCAGGCATTGCTCAAATTTCCTGCGTTTGAACCAGATGCACACTGTTACTTCAAAAAATAGATTTTATTTTTATGTCCACTTATTCATTAAATGTGGAAAGCCTGGCACTTTGCATTTAGAATTTGAGAAAAGCCTTGCATTCTGCATGTAAAACTTAGACTGCCAGGTAACAACGAATGCTGAATCTTTTCAGATCACTGCAGCGTGAAGTGAGCACCTAGTTCTCATGTCCCAATTTCAAATTCTTTAGATAACACAGGAAGTTCTGTCAAAGAACTGGGTGTTTTTTTGGAAAACACTGTTTTTCTCATTGCCATTTCCTTAATATCCAACATCTCTGCAGCCCCACATCAGGAAGAGCAGCAGACCTCTTAAGAACATAGTTCAAATAAAAAAAATCATCTGTATTTGCCAAAAGGCAATAAATAAGGAATTCAGAACAAATTTTATGCCACCCAAAGGTAATTCAATAAAGCAGAAAGTGATTCAAGTCCTTTTTCCTTTTGCTACATTTCACCCACTGTAAGAAACAGCTCACAGAAAAAACTTCCTCATGTAAAAGCTTTTTTACTATTCCCTACAGCATGACACTTCACATTACAGATAAGTTTTGATGTCTGAATGGAAGAATATCCTATTTTTAGTAGGCTTTTCATTGAGAGAACAATTGGTAGTTCTGAATACTTTGGAGCTTCCCTGTGGACCCACTACCTGCACTTGTGTACAAATACAGACTGATGAAAAGGTGGATGAAGACCCCAAAGATGCCGTCCTCCACTGCCCCCAAATGGTTGCCAATGTCTGATAAAAAGAACTCCATTTTAAGCAGTGTCAAACACCACAGTTTAAACAGTGTCTCACCTACACAACAGTTTTCATGCCTATTCCAGGTTCCCTCCCTCTGCAAAGGCCAGAGAAAGTGAATAACCTCCTGCTTCCTACCAGACACACCTGTCTGGCCTGTATTCTGTTATAGAAATTTGTGCTAAAATCTGACTGTTGCAAAATCTATTAAAGCTATGCAAATCACAGCATGGTAACAGAGTTTTCCAGTATCCACAGAGTTCAAATTCTCAGTATTTCTGATAAGGAATAGCTGTAGTAACACAAATGCTTCCAAATGCTTCTTGAGGAGGCAATTGGCAGCTCCAGTCAAACAGCTAACAGCCTGGAAATGAAGAGCTGTGCAAAAAAGTTTTAAAAAATGTAATAAGAACATCATGTCAACAATGAAAACCCCTCTGATTTACAAATAGTTGTAACTTCAGGTTTAAAACACAAGCTTAATAAACCCAGGGCAGACCTTGAACTCAGCAGATCTTACCAGCATCCACCAGTGGGGAGACACCAAAGGCCAAACCTGAACTGTGGCCTCCAGGCATCTCACCTGCCCTCTGAACTGCTCTGGGAGGGAAGTTCAAGGTTCTTTCCAGCTCAAGACACCCAAACCTGCACGTCAGCTTACAGGTGATGTTATTTCTGCACTCCTGTTGGCACTATGGAGGAGCCCTGGAGCACAAAACAAGTTGTCACCATGCTCTCAACACCTTCTTCAAGATATTTACTATGGTAGAAAGATTAACAGGAAATATTCAAATAAACAAGGCCATTCAGCCACCCAAATGAAGAGACAGTGAAGCATTCCCAGTGTGGTACCTTACAGCTGAGCAGACATATGTAACTTTTCTCCTAAGTTCCTCAATTATATATTGAAAAAGTGACAGGAGATTTAGAGATTTATGCTATAAACCCAAACTTCATCTTGAATCTGGACACTTTAAAGGGGTTAAAAGACATCCTTGGCTGTGGAGGACCCACATATTCTGAAACATTTTACAGAACAGAAAAATATACCACACAGTAGAGCGTAAATAACATTCACTCCACTGCATTTATTTGTTATTCTGATGAACATTACGAGTCCCATCCTAATGAATTCCTTTAGGTACTAGCAGCTTCTCCTAATGAGCATTAATTAAACTTTTCCAGCATCTCTACCTTCACCACAGAAAAGTAATTATTCACTGCTTCTCTACAGAGAGGGAAATAAAATCCACAGGATTAGGTTTTTTCAGACTGAGTAAGTAGGGCAGAGAGGAAAGCCTGCAATTTAGAGTCAAGTTGTGTAGTCTGTAATTCCACAACATTACCAATACTTCAGGCCTTGGATTGAATAAAACTGTTTTCCTGCTGCCTGTAAATAAACCACTAAATAGGATTGAATAATAGTACCCAAGTCTGTCAAGGACATAACTATTTGCCTTCTGCAAAATGTGTAAAAGGACACAGCACAAGCTATTACCTCAGCTGTTCTGCATGGTTTAACCCTCAGCTGCACACACCCATTCACAGTTCATACCTCATCTAGCAGGGAATACATTTAAAAAGTATTTTAGTTGTATATAGGGAATATTATTGCCCCGTAAAACAAAAAGTACGTTCATAAGTGGCATCTGAATATGTCAGATCTTAAGTCATAGAACCATAGTCTAGGTTACAACACTTTTTATTTAAAAAAATGTTTGTTTTGTTTGTTTGTTTTTTAAAGGAACCAACACTCACTATGAAAGAAAACCACAGCAATTTTGTTGTCAAACTTATGCCATGAGTATTTTTTTTTATATGCCAAACACAATTCATTGAAGCTCACATTCCAAACATCATCTTCCAAGGAAGCTCTGTCAACTGGCCAAGGCAATACATCTCTCAGTACATGCCCTAGCACTGGAACACCACATTTAATTACTTACTGGTACTTCCCCTCCATGGCACCCACAGCACCAAGCAGTTTTCACAAACAAGTCCTCCCTGCACCAAAGCATTTCCAATCTAATCTCACTGCAAGGAAGATTAGTGAAATTACTGAGAGATAACAGTTGCAGCACCGGAGGTAAAAATACTTCCCTGGTATTTTTGGTCAGCTGATTTTTTGAGGAATTCTTTAGACCAATAAAGGATGAAACAAGCCATTAAACATAATTCCCTGGGATTAATACAGGGCTCTGCCTCTCTTTTACATAACAGGATTCTGAAATTCTCCACTCCCCCCCTACCAAGTACATGCATTAGGAGGAAATCATTTCTACAAACCTAAAACTTTAGGGCTTAGTTATTTCCTGATAGTTCTGTGGTTTTAGAGGAAATAAACTGGATGTTAATCCTCTTGCATTTAATGAATAGTACCAGCACACTCTGTTGCTTTTTGCTGCAACAAGGTCATGGCAAACCTGGTGCATAACCAAAGCAAAGTTGCATCTCCAGGCAATGAAACCTCAAAGAAGGGGATGGCTTAAGTGGTTTGGGTGCTGTTGTTGTCTATTTGGGGAAAAATTGTGTCAAAATAATTTTTATATCCATAGAATTAAAATAATAGAAAAATTCCAGATTTTTCATAGAAATAACTTAGTACAAGAGGGAAGTGCTTCATCAGCATTATCAACTTACAGCCAGTTCCAATTATTTACCAATGGGTTTATGCTTTGGGTTTTAATCATGCCAGCAAAAGAAGTAAGTCACATACATGCACCTCTACACTGAGCTGTGGGACAAAGCTGGTAGGTAAAACCAGCTGCACAAACAGCAGAAACGTGCCAGACTCAGCACATGGCCCTCGCTTCTGCTTCGCTTACACTTTTGCTGTGATCTTCCAAAAACTCCTGCAGGGAAAAGGAAATCTTATATGATAACAGGCACTTCTGCTTTGTGCTTCAATTAGTTTTTAGGAGAGTGATTTTCCTGCTCAGACTCACTAAGTTTTATGCTGAACATCCTTCCCCTGCTGCATGTTTTGTGTCCAGAATCCACAATGCACACCCAAAACACCATGTGTGCTTTTTCCCAAAGTTTGACTAAACTACAGCAGCTACTGAAGAGACACAATTCTTTTAAAGGGATTACAAAACTAGACAGCAAACCACCCAGTTATCTAAAGATCACAGCACAGAACCCCAACAGTGCTTGGGTCGGAAGGGACCTTAAAGCTCATCCAGCTCCCTGGCAAGGGAAACCTTCCACTAGACCACGCCCACATACATATTTCATTTTTTAATCTTTAAGTTAACTTTGTTATAAACATCACACAAAGAAAAGCACAAAGTTGCCTATCAGCTGTTTTGTCTATTTCTTTATAACTTTTAGTAACAGTCTTAACCAATTTCATTCTCAGTGACTTACAAGACTACATTCTTTACCCTTAAAACCAAAACAGGTATTTTTTTTCTTAGAATACCAAAATTTAAACCTCATTTAATTATTTGGATTCACCCAGTGGCCTGATTTAATGAGCTAAGACGGACATATTTGCAAATACTCTTAAGACCTACTCAAATACCTTAAACCCCATATTTTAAATTTGTTTCTGGTCATTCACCAGAAGCTGCAGCACTGTCAGACACCCTGCAGCAGTGGGTCCCAGCTTGAGGCCACTGAAGACTGAGATGCCCCAAGTGACTCCCACGGTGGTAATGAAACATTTACAAGGAGCAGACAGATTTCAAGCAGGTTTAAGTTTGCCACACAAAACTTGGTGACATTGGATAATTCAGACAAACAAGTTGAAAGTTACTGCTCCAGAGGAAAAAACACTTTCTATCCTAACAGTATATCCACTAACAACTTAATTTGATAAACTACACCACTGCAGTTATCAAACAGTAATTAAGCAGCCACTTCAGAGAGAATTTTTTCTCTCATCTGTTCTTTCATCAACATGAAAGAGATATTTTTTAATATGTTTCTTCTGGCTAAACACAACAGTGGTGTTTATGCCACTGTGCCCTGCTCCCACCTTGGCTGGAGGACTGCTGAGAGGGCTCTGCTGGCATTCCAGACGCTCAGGGTTCCCTTTCAGCAGCAAGAAGGATCAGGAAGGCACAGACAGCTCATTCTTACCCCACCATGAGCAGGATACAGAATCCCCACACTGCAGGGCCACAGTCACTTCCCTTCTGAGCCGGTCACTAGCTGCAGAACAGGCCAAGAGACCTTTGCCAAGGCAAGGGGGATCCATGAAGACACCCTGAATCCTGAAGAGGATTCAAAAACATGTGTGGATTTTCAGTGGAGTGGAAGGGAGCTGCTGCTTTCCTTCAAATGACTACAGTGTTTAATCTGTGATTCATCTCAAGCTGAAAGCTTCTGAGAGTGTTTTTATGTAAACCTGTAATGGTCTGTGTTCAGCTACTGAGTGTTGAAAATCTGCGAGAACCCAATATGGAGTAAACATCACACTGATTCACAGGACAAGCCTGTCCTCACACCCTGCCTCTGACTTCCACACTCTTCCCAAACAGAAATGTAAGTCTAAATAGTCCAACAAAGGATGGGGGGACTGGAAGTGTTTCAGGCCATGTTGTGTGAGGCTGGGAGGGGTTTGGTCTATTGGAAGGTCCCTGGTCCCTTCCATTCCCAAACCTATGATTGCCATGTTCCAACTTCACTGAAAAGCCCAGGACACACTCCCATCTCAGCTGGGCACACCTGGAGAGGCAGAGGTGCCTGGAGGTGCAGGGCCCCCAGCAGCTCCTGCTCAGCTGACAAAAGGAGAAAGCTGTAAATAACATCCAGCACAAGAAGGAAGCATTTCCATGTCTCCAGTCCGAAGGTACACTGGGATCAAACTGGAAAAGCCCTGAATATCTGTGCCTTCCTACACAGTTATTAATCAGCAAGTACCAGGCATTAGAATGGTAAGTGCACAAGCAAATTCCAACAACTGAGCCTTGCTGAACCCAACTCCAGGGCTGGCCTCTGCACGTCACACACCCAAAGACATTTCCTGCCATCAGGAACTGCCTGCTGTGGGTTATAGCCTGGTGTTTGTGCTGTGAGAGCAGAGCAACTAACTCCTAATCCTCCTCTTCTGAGCTGTTCCTGCATGCCCCCCACTCATTTCCCTTGCATCATAATCCCACCTCTGTCTCACCACACAGGAGTTTTTCCAGGCTGGTGACATCTTTCCTCACTGGTGACATCTCTGCTTCTGTCTCACTGACGTAAGGGGAACAGTCACCCTCAAATACTCAGACACCTATGGCACAGGTGAGACACAGCGATGGTTCCAGCATCCCCACAGTGCCAGAGACAGCCCTGGACAGGCCCAGCATTACCAAAACTCAGTGTTGTACAACTGCAACTGTGGTTGTAGCCAGACTTTGTCAGGCTCTCAGATCAGGGCAAAGCAGTCTGGATTTTATCTTCACTAGCTCTGAATGCAGTGGATGTAAGAAGAGAAATACTAACAGACAATTCACACAATCACATTAACCCTGTTAATTGCCTCTACCACCTTTCCGAAAGAATACTTCACTACCATGCTGATGGAAAATGCATTTCCAGACTCCAAAATGCAGAATATTTCTGATATTTATATAGCACCCCCAATCCATATTCATCAGTCACCAGCTGCCAGGCTGATTGTATTTATTACCAAAGGCAATAATGAAACAGCACTGAAATAGAACACAGTATGAACCACCATTCATGACCTGATAGAGCTACAATTCAAGCTTTATTTTTTTTTTAACAAGTAAGTGAAGAGACGTGGTAATTTAGAGCTTAAATGATTTCACTTTTTAACTGTATCTCAGGAAAATAATTTACAATGGATCAAGCCATATGAACGACACTATTCAGCAAGTGAAGAGCGTTACAGGATGATGGATAGTAAACACACTAGTGATTTTCAATTTGAAGAAGTTGCATTCAACTGAGAGCAATCACCAATTCATAAAAAAATTACAGGCTTGAGAATCATACATATTGTAAAGTAGCTTTAAGCAAGCTTTTTAACCATAGCCCTGAGAACACATTTTAAAAGCTTCCTGTCACAGTTACAACTAACAACCTGGCCGTGCTTTGCAAACAGAATCACATTTCCACATAAAACCATTACTTTAACAGGTTGCATAACCACAGTGGTAGAGGCCTGAACAAAAGATTGCTGTGATTTTGTTTCATATTGAAAGCTGCAGCAGGACTAATGACAGAACATGGCTGTAACTACTTGCATCTGCACCTTAAACAACGAGGGGACAGCTTTACACAGGTTTTACAACCCCCTTGTCACCATTAGTGCCTTTAATGTCTCCTTGACAAACACTCTTCCTAAGGCACTACCCTTTCCACCTGAAGTACTTGTTCCTGCTTTTAAAGCTGATGGCATTGGAAGCCATCATATAAAATTTCTGCTGAAATAGCACCTGGGAGAAGATCCCATTCCCATCATGATCCACAGAGGGCCTAAAAAAAGATGAATTTAACACAAATTCAAACATCAATTAACAACAGAGATGACAATTTACTAAGAATTCTGATTTTTGTGATGATATAGCAGATCAACCCAAGTCTGCAGATTTCCTATTGCATTTTCCCCCTCACCTTCTGTTCAGCAGAACTACATAACGAATTTACTCACAAATACAAAGAGCTCCTATTTTTTTAAATTCAAATCTAGTATTCTCAAGAATACAGTTGCTTTGAAGAAGAAAATTGTTCCTGTTCAGGAAACAAGAAGCAATTTAACTAACAGCCCATGAACGTAGCAAGATATTTCTTAAAAGGAAGCATGGTGAATTAGAAACAAGAACCAGAAGAATGAATTTAGAGATCTTAAAACAGAGTAACAATGAAAACTAGAGCAATTTTTTCTCCTGTCAATTTGAATGTGCAATCCTTGCCACATTTTAAGATTCCTTTTTTTTAAGTTTTGCAGCTGAAAAATAACTTAAAGCAGACACTTCAAAAATAAAGGAGCACTGTGCATAGCAAGTTATAGCAGCATCACTTGTTTACTTTAGGAAGTTTCCAAAAAGACAGTTTAGTTTCAAAGTGTCTTTGTTTTATCAAAGCAAAATGAAACTTCCTTTAAAAAAATTAAGGATATTGTATCTTCTGAGATAGAACACCCAGGTTTTCTACAACTGACTAGCATTTCATTAAAGCCAGCCAAGAACTGAAGGGTTATACCTACACAAAAATCATTGAGATGAAATCTGCTGTTGAAATCATGACTTCTAATAAAGGTTCATCTTTATTTCATTCTTGGCTTCATTCACAGATTTAAAAACCCTCCTGCCATTGCAGAGTAGCAGCAAAATTACTCTTCATGGATTTTAAACAAGATCTCTGCTGGTGTGGACACTTGAGGTTGGTGGGAGCTTAGTAAAAACCCCACCACCATAAACACATATGGAAGAATTTCAATCAAAACTATCTACCTGCACAAGGAAAGTTCTTTGCAGGAATATCTGGAATACAAGTGCTTGATTGTACAGTCCCAGTGAAAATCTGATTCCCCTAAAACAGGGGACCTGAAGAGGTGAGTTTGGAGAACACAGACAGCACCACCTGCCCTGCCACAAATTTCAGATAAATGCACCATCCTACAGGGTCTCTCCTGAGAGACATCAAGGATTGAAACAGGGAAAAAATGGTTCTCCTGAAGGGAACAGAAAAGTACAAATTAGTCACAAAAGCCACACGAGGCCTCCTTATCATCTGAAATGACCACATCAAGAAAGAGCAGAACATTAGAAGGCATTTCTGGAGCAATCATTACCACAGCACTCATTGCAGTAAAATTTAAACAAGGAAGTATGTGAAAGGGAAAAGCAATATGGTCTATGTCAAGAGTACATCTACATAAAGCAGAATATTAGAAGCAAGATTATAAATTACGTGAACATCCTAATACCCAGTGGTATCAGCACTTAATAGTCCTCTGCATATATACATTTAAGATGCAAGATTTTTGTGCAAGGCAGCTCCCAAAGTGATACAGGGCAGTTTTAGAGAGATAACAGCCTCCAGGAGAAAGCATTTCCCCTTCAGTTTTCTTTTTCAAGACAGCATCATTTGATGAAACTGGGATGCCTCCGTTCATTACAGCAGACCTGTGTGCTCTGGGCTTTTTGTAGTGTGGTCAAATGACTCAACCTTTCCTCTGCAGTCCAGAACGGGTCAGTTCCCCATTAACTCTCAAGCAGGGAGGGCAGTTTTCCACAGCAACACTCAAAAGCCTCTACCCAACACCCAGCAAGGGCTGTGGGACCTGAGCTTGATGCACAGCTCCTCAGGCTTCCCGAGTAACACATTCCTCTCTTCCATGGTGGAGCTGGACCACTGCCAGCTTCCACAGAAACACAGAATTAGGGTAATGCCTTTCCTCTGAGAGGCAAAATTATCCTAGTGTGTGTACTCTGGTCTCTGTTTCAACATGGTATCTTTAGAACTCATCCAGTTTTGTGAAAACCGCCAGGGAGTGTGGCTCCTCCTCCTCTGTCTTAATTGCTAAACATGCGAATGTGTACCCCCACACAGAGGCTTTGTGCCCACCTCAAGCACAAGAGGAAATGTAAATGAACCTCTGATGCTTGGCTTCAAATATTGTCTTAAATGCTGAATCCTGCTTTGAGTCACTGGATTTGTCACCACTTTCATTCATTCTCCTTCAGAGAAGGGACCCCCACCATGCACAAACCGAGTCATAACATTCCCATTAACTCCTGCTGGAAACAGAGGCATTAGGGATCCAGGCACTAGGGTCATCAGAGAAGTGTGAAAAAATAGACCCAGCAATAAGTTTGGTTTCTTGTAAGCTTATATTAGGTTTTGATTGGGAAAGCTCTTTGGGAAGATAAGGCCACAGACTCATAAAAAATCAGTTTGGTACGAGTACATCAACCTGTCAATCCTCTCATCCTCTGCACTAATGTTCCATAATTCAAACAAAGCAATAGATCTGAGGCACTAAGAGTTGTCACGTCACAGAACTGCAGACAATGGTTGAGTGCACACAGAGCAGCGACACACATCAGCTCTGGACTGGGGTGCACTGAACTTATTGGAAATTGCACAAAGGACTGGAAGATCCCATTGGTTCTGTCAGTATGAGCTGGGACGTCCTTCACATGTTTCACTGGAAAAAAAATATATCAAAGCACAAACTGACACTCACCAGAGGCCAGGCAATCCTGACTGGAGACACAGAATAAATGCCCCAGCCAGAAGAAGAGCTCCAGCCACAAGTGAACATCAACTCTGAAACAAATCTATAGGAAATCATGGTTTAATAGCTTCAGGAGCACTGAAAAAAAATGTTAGTCCAAAAAAGACTTTTCATCTTTTACATCTTGCTGCATTTTTTGATTAAAGATCAGTTTTGACACAATGGAGCCAATGTGCACCTGCTCCAAAATCAAGGGACCAAACTATGTGTTCTGGAAACATTTCTCAAGTGAAAGAGCTCCCACATCATCCTTATAGTGGCCATGAAAGGATAATAATTGCCACAGAGTAGCTATATTCATCAAAGCTCCTTAGTTTAGAAGGAGAACACATTCCTTCCTTCATGGTATCTGACAACTCAACCTGCAGAAAGAGGAACTTGTAGATATCAGCAGGGTTTTTTTTTACTTTAAGTCTGCCATCTACTTTTGATGTATTTTGGTTACCATGCTGCTATGAAGAAAGAAGGCACTCAGGGTTGTGCTGATGAGTATTTCAGCAATCTCATTAGCACATACAAACATTTGTCTGCCTAATTCTGAATCATCATAGAATCACCATCCTAAAATGGTTTGTGTCAGAAGGGACCTTAAAGACCATCCAGCTTCAATCCCCCCACCATGGATAGCAATGCCACCCCTAGATCAGGTTGCTCAGGGGCCTCACATAGGCACACAACCATAGATTTTATGCAGTCACAGACTGGTTTGGGCTGGAAGGGACCTTAAAAACCATCAAAGTTCTATGCCTAAACCACATTTCTCCAAGCTCTATCCAGCCTGGCCTTGAATGCTTCCAGAGATAGAGCAGCCACAGCTCCTCAAGACAACTTGTTTCAGCACCTCACCAGCTTCACAGTAAATATTTTTTTCCTAATATCTAAACTAAACCTGTCTTCCAGTTTGAATCCATTCCCTTTTGTCCTATCACTACCTGTGCTTACAAAAATATCCATTATTCTTGTTGGTTCCTTTCAGGTACTGCAAGGAAGGTAGGTAACTACAGAGGATGAACTTAGCACTCAAATACCATGGATATGTCTAGAATGTTCTATTTCACTAATGGAAATTGAAGACCCTGCAGCAGCATTGGCCAGTTACAAGGCTAATGCCCTAATCCAAGACACACCAGGCAGGGAAGGTCCTTGAGCACACAGCAGCCCTTGTTTGAATAAATGTAAGCAGGCAATTAGCTGCAAACAGTACTTCCCAAGCATGGCTAAAATACAAATGGACTCATTAGGATGAGCTGGCCCCTGGCAGCTTGTGTGCACATCCATACAGATCTCCCACTGCACAAGCTGCCCCAGCTCTCTGTACAGCTGCTTTGCTCATCTAATCAAGATGACGATGATGAACAAACAGAGGTATGGTTATCATCTCAAAGTTCACCTAGAATTTAAGTTTTATTTAGACAGCTTTGATCCCAGCATCAGTCCCAAGTGCCACTGGCAGAGTACTCAAGACTGGCCATCCACAGACTGTGCTGAGTCAATGCCTACTGACATTGGACCCCTGGATGTTCTGGCTAGCCTGCACACCCCTGAGACCATCCTCACCTGGGACACCATACTCAGCCCTAGCACACTGATCTTGTTCTTCCTCCTCAGCTAATCAGGTTGGACATTAGGAAGCAGTTCTTCACAGAACAGGTGATTGGGCACTGGAATGGGCTGCCCAAGGAGGTGGTGGAGTCACTGTCCCTGCAGGTGTTTAAGAGAAGACTGGAAGTGGCACTTAGTGCCAGGGCATTTGTTGACAAGATGGCGTTAGGTCATAGGTTGCACTTGATGATCTCAAAGGTCTTTTCCAACCTAGTTGGTTTTGCAATTCTGTAATAAAGAGAGAATGAGAATGGGAAGGACAAATTTCTTCATCAACAAAGTGGTCCATCATTTGTGATATGCAGTTAACAGATGGTGTTCAAATTAACATTCATATCCTTCAAGTGTCTTATCAAACAAGCCTAAACAGCATCTTGAAATTTCCATTTCAAATTTTCTATGAGCTTGCAAGAAATATCACAGACAGATTTTACTGCTGTCAACTAAAGCTGTTACTGCCTTTAATGAGGGACTGACTATATTATGACTGGAACTAAAGCAGTCCAGATCCTGCTGCTCAAGGCTGCCAGGTCACCTGCACAGACTTCACCTGGAAGACAGAGCACCAAACTCACCCTTCTAAAATGCAGAGGCAGACTGTGAGCATCAAGACCTTACAAACACCCTACAATTCAGATTCAAGGGGACAAATTCCTCACTGCCAACCCCTGGCACTGGATCCCCTCAGACTTCTGTCCCAGTTAGCACCCAAGCCTGAAGAGCCACGGGGCACACAAAGCGCTGGCAGAGCACTCCATGCCTTTCAAATGATGCTTTGAGTTTTGACTGGGGAAAATCATGAAACACAAGACCTCGAAATGCAGTAGCACAATTGCACATCTTTGAGAATTCAGACACATCATGAGCCTACCAGGGACCACCAGCTCTTGGCCCTTGCTCCCTTCATCTCAATCACCCTTATGATTCCACGCACCTTCCCCAGATGCCTTCTGAGACTTGGCAGGTTTGGATGGCTCTGGATCAAAAGGGAAGCCAAATTCAAAGTCACAGGTCTTCACAGAGAATGCCTTGTCAACAACTTTCCTAATTACATATACCCTGACTGGAAAATTGCCACTGAGCAGCTGTGGCAGCCTTGCAAAAAACAACCAAAAACCAGTATGTTTTAAAATACTATATTTAAGGACACTAAATCTAACAGAGAAAATGACTACAAAAATCATCTGATGTGGTACATATGTTACAGTATGGGAAAAATTGCTCGATCTGAAGATTCAATTCTATCTGTTTCAAAGGTTATATAAAATCAGCACAAAAATTCTACTTCTCTTTGTACAACTCACCAGCGATGGGTTTACAAGCTCTGGATGACTATGCTAAACAGCACAGGTCCTTACAAGACTCCAGCAGCAGTTTTTTTCTGTTGAAAAAAACCATTCCTCTGTTTCAACCAGTTATTAAGCCACAGGAGAATTCTGCTCTTGTATTTTGGCAGCTACACTGCCACACCATGCTCACTCAGCAAGAGCCTCATCCAAGTCAGGGATACCTTACTGAAAGCCTAGTTGAAAATCCACCTCACCAAAATACACAGATTTGATTAAACCAGCCAGTGAAAGCACCCCACTCTCCTCATTAAGTGACATTGGTTCACATGCCCAATATTCTCCCTCTTAATTCAAATTTTAATCAACTTGCTGGAATCACCAGGCAGCCTCTGTTGATCTTCTGGACCCTTTTCCCCATCAGTATTCTATATTCCCCACTCCCATCCCTTCCACACCACCCAGAATTTAAAGAACAGCTAATACACTACTGTTAATACTTGATACCTGGAATTCTCATGGACATCATCTGGCTCTTGCCATTTTCTACTGTTAATTGCAGCAATTTCTTAAATCTTTTCCACCAGTTTTGACAGTTTGACATCTCTGTTATAGAAATTCCCAGCACAAGGATATCCCTATTTCCCTCCATAGTAAATACAAGAAATCCCTTTGAATTATAGTTTCATCTTCCACAAGCTTTCTCTTTTATAAAGAGATTATTTTCTATCTTAAACAATTTGCCCCTCTTTTTAAAATCCTCTTAGTTCACATCTAACTTGCAGCTGTTTGCTCTTTTCTATTTTCTCCCTTCAGAAAGGATTTCCAATTTGTAAATCAATACCTATTTCAAAACCTACCAAGCTTCTGTAGGTGCTTTTACATGCGTGTCTGTTTCATTTTTTCTGATTGTTGTTTTAATTTAGCAAGTTATATGAATCAGGACCAACAGTACAGTCTCTATATGGAAGATGATTTTCCATTAGTGGTCAAACAAGGGAAACCCGACTTAAAATATGTATTACATGAAGTCAAATAGCACCCAGCAATTACAAAAGAAGAACAAGTGTTCGGCATAGAAGCTCTATGAGAAATGTTACAGATCCCAGTCATAGAAATACTGATATCCATTGGGATTCAGAGGAAAACGTTTTTTTCCCAAGACACCGTCTTATAAGGCAGCGTGCTCACATCTGGGTTGTCTGACCGAGAAAGCGGTAGGTACCTCAGGAGCTCATGAATTGATTCATGCAGCTGCAAGTGCCACTATTCAGCATTAATTTGACATTTAACAGGCACGTTGATAAGTACGATTTTAACACAAGCATTAGTTAAATGAAGTGTACTCAAAAATAATACAAATCCGTGGGAAAAAAAAGAACAGAAGAGTGTCAGGGTTTTTGTCTTTGCCGAATGGGAAACCAACAGGATAGAGCGATGGCACTCCGGTGCTCCATCCCGGTCATTCCCCACACGCCCTCGACCTCTGCAAGCAGCGGATTATATAAACACCACGGAAAACACCTCCTGCACCTCCGGGAGGAGGACGCACCGGACCCTCCGGGGGCCACCGAGGGTCACACCCGCACCAACACCGCATCGCAGCGGCGCGGAGCCGAGCACTCCGGGCGGGGAGCGGACCCTCGGGAGAGGCCAGCGGGACTGGCTGGGAGAGCGAGCACCGTCCCGGGGCCGCGCCGGGACTGCGGGACCGCCTCCCCCTCCGCATCACCCCTCAGGGCAGTGCCGCCTTTCCGAACCCGCGGAAACTTTCCCAGCGCAGCACCTGCGCCTCGGTTTCCCCCCGGTTCCCTCCGGGCGCCGCTTCCCGCCGCGGCCCTCCCGCCGGCCCGCAGGGCGCCGGCGCGGCC
>VZUI01028190.1:0-14506 GCA_013401135.1 Cettia cetti
ACATTTGTTTATTTTAATATTCCTAGTAAAGAACTGCTATTCCTATTCCCAAATCTTTGCCTGAAAGCCCTTAATTGCAAAATCATAGTAATTTGGAGGGAAGGGGGGTTACATTCTCCATTCCAGGGAAAACTCCAGTTTCCCCTGGCAGATACCTGTCTCTAAACCAAGACAATAGAGTATTTGAATTCAGAGCATTTTCAGAGGCAAAACTCTACACTGTAAAGAAGATATATTTAAATGGAAAAAAGTATTACTTTTGATAAGCCTTCAAGGGAGTTCGTTTCAGAATAAATCTGTGCAGAACTATACCTGTTACCTGCCTAAAGTTCTGTCTCTCAAAAACCTGATGCATGGTAATTTTCTTGTATTGTATGCTACTTGGTAAAATGGGCATTCTTCTTAACATATAATTAGTTCTCTTGGGGCTTACAAAATTGCAGTTCTTATACACCTGTGGCTAGCACAAAGTAAATTTGAGTATTGGAAGCCTTAGGATCATGTCAATCTCTACAAGCTGCCCACTTGTGATAAGCATAGTCTTGCACTTTGAATGTTTTATTGAGCTACTAAATAAATAAAATAATAAATCAACCTGCTCTGGAAGTAAAGATCCAAAGATGTATTAATTCTATGTCTAAGATAAAACATTCAACCCATTGCAAACCATTTTATACAAATATGTCCTTGTTTAAGATATTAATATTGAGTTTGGAGCTGAAAACTGCAGAATTGGGAAGTCTGATCTCTTGGGAGATTCACACAAAGATAAATGCAGAAATAATTCTTATTTACGCTCACCTGCTCACCCCTTAAGAGGAAGGCTTCTATGTGTTTTCCCAGCTTGATAGGTATGAAATATTAAAGTAATTGAAGAATCAATATCAGAAGATTGGTTAGAGTTTTTTACCTGAATAAGAGTGACATTTTTTGGTTGAAGAAAACTTACTGTACATGACATTTAGTTGCTACATAAGGACCTTGTAATCACTACTCAGTCAAGCCAGAAAAGATGAAATGCTGTCAAGATCTTCAAAACAGACTATGACTAATTAATTGAAATCTGTTGTCAGTTTCGAGGTTTAATCTCCAGGTTGGATGACTATTTTGTTCTATCTCAATGAATGACTGTTCCTGGCTAGATCTAACAATTCCATGAAATTTTTTTTCTATGGGTACAGCAGTATCAGAGTGGGGTATAGGATCCTTCTTTCTAGATGAAGCAGACCTCAGAGAGGATTGAATTGCTTTGGTCTGTGTGAATCAAGCCTTGTGATATATGGCTGTTGACTCATGAAGAGAAACATTAGAGCTACTTGTGTTTACCATGTCTTTTGAAAATCACAGCGAAGTAATCCAGCATAGCTGCGCTCAACTGTTAAACTATTATCTTTATGGTAAACTTAATTTTGTCTGATTTTTAAATGCTATGGTTTTATGTGAATTAAGAGAGGGCATCACAGGGCAGTAAATTGTCACTTTATTAAGTGCTACATTTGCTTTTCAAAACCTACATTTCTTATACACATTTTAAAAGTCAATTTATTAACTAATAATTGAAAATACACTTCTATGTGTACATCTTTTGCCTCTTGCATCAACCCTGTGCGAACAGTGGCATACTGTGGGATCTGTCCTCATGTGTTAGAGTACAGGAATCAATCCGTTGGAAAAAAAAAGACCATATATGCTAAAGCATGTGGGTAGGAAGCATTTTTAATTGTTCACAGAGTTATAATAAAAATACTTTAGTCTTTTGAAAAATAAGAGGAAATGGCTGTTTGTTAGCTGTTAGCACCATTTTGTTTTAAGAAAAGAAATGTGCATGAACAGTGGTGGGAGAGGGATAGAAAAAGGGAGAGAGGATGGAAAGTAGAATTTTATTTGAAATGGACAACTTTGTATTTCCTGGAATTCTTATAGAAATAGATAAACCAGTAGTGGGTATTTGAAAAGCTCCCTTACTGTACTGCAGTAAGCAGATGATTTGTTTCAGCTCAGCTAATAGGCTTCTGTTTTCCCATTTTTTGGACTCTCTTCTAGAAATAAATTACATTCCATGATTTCTTTGCCCTCTTGTTCCCATGACACTGTGGGTTTTTTTTCTGGAAGGAGCAAAATGCGCTTCTCTGTGTTTGGGGTTAGTCTGTTCTAAGATTTAACCAGAAATGGTCTTTGGATGCAATGAAGCTAGCTTTGGAGTACTAAAGTAAAGTCCTAAAATCAGCTTGCATTTAAATATGTATTTGAAATTTCTGTTGTTTTCATACCTAAAGTGGAGGACCTACTGACTGCATAAGGGATGGAATTTAAAAACTCTCTGTACCTGCATGGTGTGTACATCTATGGGAAAGCTCTTTACTGCATAGATAAATGAGTGAGATAAAGGCCTTCATGGAACAATGTGAATAACAGATAATGGAACTGTTTGAGTAAATCCAAACTGAAATAATTTGACTTCCTCTAAACTGATTTGGAAATTAGTTAAAAAACAAACAAACAAACAACCAGAAGCAAATTGGTATTTTTAAATTTCAATTTAAAAATAAAGGAAATGTCAAGAAAAAAAGGTTATGACGTGGTTGAGTGGGAACCACTGAAATGTATAAAGCTGAAGAATGAGAGTGAGTATTACATAATCTGTCTGTGAATGGAGAGGAGAAGGGAAGAAAAACCTAGAAATGCAAGCCCTTAGAAAAAGAAATGCAAGTCTAGTAGGAAATTTCATTAATTTTGACTGGGAGTTGAAAGGATGTTTTCAAATGTCTTTTGAAGTAGGTAAGAGTTTTACTTGTCATTTATCTGAAGCTGGTACTATTTCAGATCTTTTCTCTGATTACACTCGATTTTGAATCAGATTTTGAGACTCAGTGTATTTTAGTCTAGATATCTGCCCAGGATACTCTGTGATTCTCTAAAGCTTATTATGAAAATGTCTTCTACTAAATATTCCACTTCATATTGTCATTAATTTATATTTGAATGGCTTGGACAAAATGTAACTGTCTTAACGTTGTCACTTTAAAATGTTTCTCCCAGATCTGAGCTAGTCTCACAGATTTTCTTTTTAATTGATCTAAAAAAATCTGCAGACAAAGATGACAATTTATTTCATCTTGAAATATACATTTTAAATATGTTAGATCTATTGCCCTCCAGTTTTGCCTGTTACAAGATTAGAATCACTAGTTGAAACTTTGGTACGAAGCTCAATCAGAAATATCTTTCCCTTTTTGTTTCATTATAAGCAGTTCATTTCTTTAATCAAACATAGGCTTAGTTTTCAGGAATAAGGCTGATTTGGGGCTTCAAAATTTTTACTTTTAATTTTACCTCTTTCTTTCCCATCTGTTATCATTTAAATGTTTTCTGTTAAATGTTTTTCATTTTGTGTTTTTCTTATTTCCTACACTTGTGCCATAAAATCACTTACACTGTGAGAAAAGTTTCAAGTAACAGTTACAGCATTTGAGTCTCAGAGGTGCAGTGAAGGCAAAGAAAACTGGGAGTCTAATAAAAATTATATAATACAGAGTCTGTAGGATTTTAAATTAAAAATCTCCAAGGAATAATGTTAATTTAATGTACAAAATTCCAATAGAAGCTTTGTGAGAAAGAAGTATTCTTTTCTAAACCCTGCTTCAAGGCAAACAGATCTTAAAAACTGAGAGCTATTACCTGTGGGTCTCATGTGGATATATTGAGCTGGTATCTCAAGTTAAGTGTCCTCCTTTATGGAACATCTGGATGTGACTAAGGTCCCATGCGTGGGTTGAAGCTTTTGCTGTCTAATATAAGCTTCTAAGCTCTTACCCTCCCAGAAGAAAGTCCACAACTCTGCATTTTCATGAGGGATCATTTGTTTCATTTTCAATACATTCCCAATCCCATCACTACATATGCTTTTTAATAAAATATATCCCACAAATCCTTCCATTTAACTGAAAATGTAGCTTTATGTGCTGTAGTGAATGTATCAGCTTTCTTGACTTCAAAAATTTTATACTCCACCAATTTCTTAAGAAAATCTCACCAATGTCCACCTCTGGTTTACTTCATCTAGGAGGTATAAAGAAAGCAAGGAGCAACTATCCAACTATGTTATATTTTCTGTAATTGTGTTCTACTTTCCTATTTTTCAATAATCTCAGTGAGGAATTGAAAAAACATATTACAATGATTGCACATCACTGTCTTATTCCCTCATATTTTTGCAATAGATTTCTCATTTAAAGTTTCTATTTAATGAGATGGTACTTACTATGAGAATATCTTATATGTCATTCCTGTGTTTGAATAGAGATCTTTTTCTGAACTCCTAGCTGTGAGGGCCAGCTCTCCAATTTAAGTTTGAGACACTCATGTTTTCCATTCGATTAGTCTCTAAACTTTCAGCCATAAATTTAAGTGAAAGCACAACTGGAGTTTATAGCTCTCAAGATAAAAATCTTATGCTGTTAAATTTCTTAGGTAAAGAACTATTTTCTGCTGCTGGGGGTGTGAAACTTAGGCAAGGCTGCTGCAAGGTGTTTGTCATTCTACAGAGATGAGAAATTATAGATCTGCCCTTCATACGACAATGGAAATGGCATGCACTTGTTTCTATTCCTTTGATTCTGCAGTCCCAAGCTGCAGCCTTTGTTGCTGGTTCTAGTCTTTTGCTTCATACCTGAAGGACTGCAGAAATCACCAGCTGTGCAGTAAGTCACCCTCTTCACACAGGGAAAGATGCCTCACGTGAAACTTCCTTGTGCAAGACAAATCAGCAGAAGAGGCAGTCAGACCACCTGAGTTTAAGTCCATAACATTTGAAAGATCCATCCTGTTTCAATTCCCTGAAAGGGAATATTAAAAATCAGCTCCAAAAGGGACTAAGATGAATATTATGACTATCATTCCTTTTTGCACTGGTTGAATTCAAGCTGGAAGACATTTCTGGATTTTTCTTTTTTCTTTCAGTAGCTACTACTTTCTCATTCCTAGGCAGATTTCCAGAAGCTGTGAATCGCTGTTCATCATTAAATTGTCCATAACTGCATCAGTTAGAGCTAATTAATGTTATGCTCTATACGCAAAAAAACCATAGCTAACAGTACAGTATCTATTAACAAGCAACCGAGAGCACAGGCTTATGTAGGGGTTAACATCAGTCAGTTGGTTCATTTTTTTCCCAAAACATCTACTCCCTCCTGATAGCACAGTCCTCTACCATGTATTCTTTTAAGTTATAAAGGTGAAACTAACTATAAGGGCAAATGAGGCAAGGAATCGATTTAACTTTCAACCTGCCTCTCTCTGTTACAAAAAAAAAAAAAAAAAAAAAAAAAAAAAAAAATCCCACTAAAAAACCCACAAAAACCCCCCAAACAAACCAAGCCAAAATGCATTTGACTCTTATTAGTGAAAGGTATTTTTGGCACATATCTAAATGTCTTTTTCACAGAAGGAAAATGAGACAAAAGGACAAATAGTAAAAGGTAGTGCTGAGCATGGTTCTACTGAGTCCTAGTTTGGGATACAGGGATGAAGGCTGTGTTCACAGTTTCAAAGGGAGAAGTATACACCTGCTTTAGGGAAATACAAGATACTAACTTGCAACTTCATTGTACTACATTTCAATGGAATCCCACTGCTCTGATTAAAAGGTGCTGTTCCACAGCTGCATTATCTCATTTGCTTTGAAAGGGAAAGCAGCGGACTTGATCACAACAGGCCTCCCCATGGCTGCATTCTCAGAGCCACTCTCACAGCAGAAGAAGATGATGTGAATGAGAAATACTCTTTGCTAGAATTGTTAAATAAGTATATGATAGAGAAAATGCTTCTCACCTCTTCTTTGTTCTCTAGTCTTATGGAAGAATTAGTAGTCTTGGCAACTATCAATAACGTCCTTCAAATCTCCCTTCTCTCCACTGGGTTTCTATGAAACTGCTGTCTGTGAGGACCATAATATTTTGTTAGACTTTCTTCCTGTCTTCTGGAAGTGAGTAGTATGGTAAATTATGAATTTGTTGAATAGACCAGAAAGTAATTTTCAGTTTTTCTTCATATTAATGAAAAGAGATGTCAAATTAATTTTATTGCTATTAACAGATCTTGGTTTTATTTGTCTTATTTAAATCCTGGCTGTTTAGAAGACCATATAAATTATGCCAAAATTCCTAACTTAAAGATAAACAATGATTTTATTGAAAGTAAAATATTGTCTCAAAATTTTTGACCCACCTAAGAAGAGATGCCTATCATCTTGCTGCACTGGAGTTCAACTTAAGAATACCTACTTGTCGCATGTAATGTCAGTGAAAAATACCACAAGACTGGAAATGTCTTCAATATTTGTTGTTATGATAAACAGGTTATTCAAATACAAGTGTATGGCAAAAGTCTTAGTCCAAAGACCTGATAACAAAGATACTGTATAAGTAGGCATATCTGAAAAAGTCACCACACTTTTCATAGTCATTAGGATTTCTTCCATTGTATCCCTTCTCTCTTCAAGAAGTTAGGAAATCCTCTATGTCAGCTGTCTGTCTATTCAGACTGGCTGTAAGAACATGGAATAAAGGTGAGCAAAGATAGGCAAATAAGATGGAGGATGGTTGGCTTTCATGCTGAAAATCCAAAGAAATTCTTGATTTGGAGCTTCAAGGTTCCTGTTGGGAAGGTGATACAGCATGGCTTGTTCACATGAATACAGCTGACCTATGGCAGTAGATATGTTTAATATCTTGGAAATTAAAATGAGAGAGCTGGACAACGAATGTGAATGCTCTAACAAAATCCATGGACATTTATCTCACTGATGAGCTGGAACTCATCAGTGTAGAAAATGTCATCACACATCTAATTAACACCACCCAATATCCTACTTGGTAGCAGTACTAACCTATACCATTTGTTTCTTACTCATAAGTGTTACTAATATATCACTCTTTGAGATCAAAAAGTTTAGGTCAAAAGCCAGAAGCAAAGATTTCCAGGCTCATGGTGGATAATATAACCTTTTCTGTATTTTCCAAAGTCAGAGTAAAATCTCTGTCAAATATAATTTCCTCCTGTCAATCTCATTATGTGGTCGAAAGGTGGAAATATGAGGCAGAGACATGTAGGAAAACTTCTGACAGTGAGCAGAGGATGGACTGTTAATGTTCACACTGTTCTGTCCAAATACTAGCAAGTTAGAAGCTTGTCTTCAACTGCAATCTTACTTTGTTATACTTTTTTTCTTTTTTTTTTTTTTACTTTTCATATTATTATATTTCCAACAAAGCAGATTGGTTATGAACTGACTGTCTGAGTAAATAGCTCATACACTTGCATTACTGTTATGACTGTCATCCTGTGCATATTTGGAAAAAAACCTGCTGGCTGATTTTCCCAAGCATGTCTCTCCAGTTACTGCATCTGATGCATGACTCAGGCTTTTTCATTTACACACAAGCTTATTTTTATACATTTCTGAAATTCTCATATTTTGAGGGAAAAATATAAAAATAAAATTATTTCTTTCCACAAAAGTTTGACAAACCCAGAATTGTACTTAAGTTTAAATAAGTTCAAAATACCTCTTAAGCAATACCTCTTAAGCAAACTTCAAGCTTTGAAATTCAAGTAAATTTGTTCAGTTTTTAGAGGTTTCTAGGCTGCTTCTCTGAAATGAGCAGAGAACCCTTATTGACTTCTGAGTTCTTGATTTATGACTTATATTAATATTTGTTTTAATTTTAAGAGATGACAAATAAAAGGTGTAAATGGCATGTAGGTTTGAGGGCATATTACTTATAAAATCAATCTTTTTTGAAATTGATTACATAGTCAGTGAAGGAGTTCTCACTAATGAGTAGCTTGCAGACATGGTTTACTCAGACTTCCTGGGCCAAACAGTTACGTTGTAGGTAATCCATTTTGCCTCTGTTTATTCTGCTTTCTGTAACATTCTATGTGCTAAAAATATTTCATTGGCTTGAGAAAGTAAAAAAAATAAAATAAAAAAAGTTTAATGTTCAGTACTCCTAGAGCTGATAATGAAGGTAATATCCTTAAAAATCCTTATAATCTTCATGATTAATTTCATATAACTTTTATTTAAGTGATATTTTCTATTTTATTCATTTATTTCTCTGGCTCTTAGTGTCTTGCTCTAACATAAAGAAACTTTAATTTGATCAACTATAGCTAAATTTATTTAGTCCTTCCTCCAAACACCTAAGTGGGTGTAACATATTGTGGTTAGATTGTCATACTGACAGCTGTACTGATTATCAAGGAGAGGAGGGGAGGAGGAGAGAGAGAGAGTGAATGCTGACTTAACTTGTTTCAGAAGCAATGGAAAATCTTTTAGAAGATAATGATGAACTATAATGATAGGTAAGAGAGCAAGATACAAATTATCAAGTAGACTTTCAATTCAGGCTGCTTTGTAGACTTCATCAACACAACTGTCACGAAGAGGGCAGATAAAAGGTGAACACAGGTTCTCACTGCTACCCTTTATCTCAGAAAAAATCTATTGCCAACACCTCAGAAAGATTATTTTTGTGTATGAGGAGTTCTGAGTTATCTGGAGAGCTGATACATAGAGTGAATGACAGATTTGCATACGTGGTGAGACATTTGGGGTGATTTCATTTATATTCCTGGGGGAGAGCTGGATTTGTTCTGTGAGGAACTGAGAGTGCCCACAAGCCAAGGGTACTCAGCAATTTATAGAGCCTCTGAGTCCTTGAACTGAATCTTTAATATTATTCCCAGCTACAGAAGAACAGGCAGGCTGTATTTAGGCCAGAATAAATAAGTGAGAAGGCAGGAAAGCTGCTCTGCAGTGTGACCCTAACAAGACTGCTTCAGGTAGATGGTGTGAGAGGAGGATTCTTTCAATAGAGGCAGACATTTTTGACCTCAGTCACAAAAGTCAGCTTCCAATTGTTGTGCAGTTACCCATCCACAGCATAGTGATGCATATAAAGCACCTCTGATAAAAAGACTGGTGGTTTCCCACAAAAAAAGAACCTGTAACCTCCCCTTCAATCCTCCCTAGTGATAACTCTGTGTTCAACCCTTTCTCAGATCCCAGTGAGGCTGTTCTATTCTTGCTGCAGGACAAAGGTGTATTCCTTCCTGGCTTTCTCAGACCCAGACACAAGATTTTTCTGGCTGTTCACATGAACTCTGAACTAGATGATATTTCTATTAATAATAAAAAAAAAAACAAAAAAAAAAAAAACCCAAACAAACCAACAAAAACTTTGGCTTTCCTTAGGCTTCATCTGACCTCAGTCTTCAGCAGTAGGAGGTTATATCACAGATTTTGGAAAGAATAATCATTACAGGCCATCCTCTTACCACCTACCTCCCACAACTCACTGATATTTTCTCTGCATGTGTATTATTTTCTAAGTGCTGCCTTTTATTTGGCTTTTGCTGAACTACTGTCTGACTGATTCAATGATCTTTAGAGTTAACCTATCAAAGCAGTTAAGATAGTTAAATCAAAATTTACCAGCCTACTCAAATTTACTTGGTACATTACCTACCTAATGATTTTGCATTGCATACACTGTCTTAGCTTCTAATTCAGGAAGGTCATTTGAACACCAAAGAAATGTAAAATTGTTTATTGATTTCTTAATTATTCAGTGTTTATGGTTACTTCTTCATATTCCACTATGTTGTGGTTGGGTTTTTTTTCCACTTGAAAGTTTATTAAACCAAAATAATAAAAACTAAACACAACAGTCCTTAGTAACACCAGGGTCAAGACAGTGATTTCAAAACATTGCTATTCACATATTAAATCTGTTAAATTTTCTTTGAGGAAATATTTCCTAATTCAAGTAGTTGGATTTAATTCTACATATTTATATAACTTGAGTGCATATATATATATATATATATATATATATATATATGCATGCATATGAATGAGGACTCATCTCTATGGGTCTGACTGTGGTGAATTTTATTTTCCCACAGCAGCCCTCACAGTGCTGTTCTTTGCTTTGGTATTTGGAAAGGTGTTTATACCACACCAGTATTCTGGCTCCTGCTGAGCAGGGCTGGCACAGCATTATCTCTGTCTCCCCAACATTCCACCCTTAGCAGCAGGTTGGGGGTGGGCAAGATCTTGGGAGGGGCAACTGACCCAAACTGATCAAAGAGGTATTCCATACCATATAATGTTTGCTCAGATAAAAAAGCTAAGAGAAAGGAAGAGGAAGAGGCTTTCATTGCTTGTGACATTGGATTCAGGAGTAACAGCTATATGTTCTGAAGCCTGTTTCTTGGGAAGGGGTTGGTCATCACTTGCTGATGAGAAAGAGGGAATAAAATGTTTTGTATTTTTGTTTTGGTATATGAAACTGCTTTTATCTTTGCCCATTTTTTTTTTTTTCCCATGTTACTTTCTGCTCCTGCCCCTGCTGAGGAGGGGAGTGACAGAATGGCTTCGTGGGTAACCAGTGTCCAGCCAAAGTCAATGCACTGTGGATACAGGAGCAGAGTGTAGGGAGGAAAATCTTGAATTTAAGGGTTGCTGCACAGTCAGGTTAACACAGAAAATATAGTGCTGAGGCAATGATGTTCCCTGTTGCTGTATGAATCTGAAGGGACTGATCTTGATCAATACTTTTTACAAAACAACCTGCATAAGTAGTGATAGGTGTTAAAGAAAATAGGATTCCTTTTTCAATGAGGTTTCCAGCCCAAGTATGGTTTTATATTCCTTTGCTATCTTGTATTCCTTACACTACTAATGGACCAATTTTATTGAAGCATCTTTTTGTGCAACTGCTGAACAACTAGACTATTATCCTAAAAATGCTTGGTTCAATTAAGAGTGTCCATTTGCTTATGTAAGCAGAAATGCTACTTTTTTTCCCCCCTCTTGATTACATTTAAGTTAGTGGAATTTCAGTGACTCATAACTTTTCAAATATAAGAAATGCAACATTGGACATTTACCACATTCTTTGTTATATTAGCACAACTAATGGAATAATTTACACCAAGTAATTTATTTGACAACTTTTCTCCTACTTTTATATTTTATTTTCTCATTTTCTTTATTATGCCAGATAAAACTGGTCACATAAAAGTCAGCAAATTATTTAATTGAATTTAACTGTGTATAGTTGTATGATGTTGATGATGTTGTTTTCATTTGAACCTCTAATTAGAGCTCGCCTCATTGTTCCACGTTCTAATTATCATCATCATACTTCAGAACAAATAAAGAAACAAAAAAGTGCCTTGTTTTCCTATACAATCTGTACTTATAGCAATTTTTCTCTATTGCAAGTAAGATGAATCAAAGGACGTCTTGGACTGTCAGTTTCCAAAATCCCATGAAACTGTTAAACAATGTTTAGACAACATCAAGCTAACTAATTTGCTGAATATAGGTTCTCATGAAACTAAGATATAATTTATATGGGATTGATCCAAATACCATTGCCAAAAGCAAACCTGGTCTCCAATATCCCCTCTATTCCATTTTTTTGGTTCCTTACAGAGTAGTACTCTACAATTGCACTCTGCTGCCAAATTATGTACAAAGCTATTTTTGTGAAATGAACAAATGACTACTGAGGGCTAATTTGAAGCCATTTAGATAATTTCACTTATGACCCAAGACAGGCCCCATGAAAGTGGCAGGCAAATATATTATCTTAGGGTATTACGAAGCATACTCCAGGGCAGGAAGACTTCAATAACATTAAAAGAAAAATCTCCTAAAATTGAAAAATTAATAATTTACAAAACAGAAACCTCAACTAATAGTCTCTGTTCATTTTCAGTACCACTGTGACCTGTGGGCTGTATTACAGAAATATGTTTTATCTGGTATAGCTTTTGCAGCAATATGTGTAGTAGGATACTGCTTTTCAAGAAAGCATCATTTCGCTTTTCCCAGAGTCACTATGAATAGCAAAGTCCTAAAATTTTTAATTGATTTCACCTGACTATTAGTCATCAGAGATCTGGTACTCTAAACCTCCCTAGCTGAAATTCAGTGGGAGAATAGTCACCATAGGTCTGATCTTGTATGTCACTCATACACATATGTTGTTGCGTTAAAGCAGACACTTAACTAAGGCATTAAGATGTCCAGCTGTTCAAGACCCCCAGATTGGACATCTGGTTCAAGACCTGCAATTCGAGGTTAGCTAGGCACCTGAGATGAAAAAAGGGCTGAAAGTTGGGCTACTGGAGTGTAGCTGATTAATAGACAGTCTATGCCACTAATCTATGCCAAGTCTGATATAAAACCCACTGAAATATTTACTGTTTGTGTGACTGTTTTGCTCTAAGGGCCAACTCCTATTGGACCATATTGCTCAGGAAAATAGGCAGAGCCAAATACAGGAGAAACCTGAGGTTCCTGCTGGCCAATAAATGTATAAAAATTGGGCTACAGAACCAGGAACCAGGATCTATTTTGTTGGCTTTGCTCGGGATTTGATGATCCTGTTTTCCTGGCTGAAGAGAGTTTCAGTGTCAGGAAGGATCTGGGTATTCAAAAAAGTATTGGAAAGTCTGCTGTTCAGGAGTGTTTTTAAGCTGTCATTTAAATTCCATGTTGTAAAATCATAAATTCAAATCAGCTGTGTCAGCATTGGACTTAATGGATGGGGTTTTGTTCTCCTAAATTAGGAGACTATTTTCACTATTACACAGTAAAAAGCCCCAATAATGTGATGCCTCCATTTTCTAACAGATAAGAAATTTCTATCTCAGCCATGAAATCTAGATAATTTTTTTCTGAGTTTTTCTGATCAAAATATCTGCATCTAATTAAAGAGCAAGAGTTTTGGAGTCACATAATATAGATCAGATTGCATGTAACTCAATCCTTATCAAATTATCGTTGTTTAATAAACGCTGGGTATTAGCCAATAGTGCTCAATTCTCAATATATTTTTGCAAGGGAAAAGTGGTGAGTTTATCCCTAATAAAAGCAATTCTAGGGAAATGTTGGGAAGTGTTTTTTTACATATTGCAACAAAGTCACTGGGTACTTTTTTATAAAAAATATTTATGTAATGACTCTGTTTAATCAATAGAAAACTCTGTAGTGATAAAACCTCTGAGAAGCGTTAATAAAATATTTAGTTTGGGTTGACTAGAACCTATAAAGGGTTTTTAGTAATTTGTTTCTTCTTGATGTCACCAAAGTTACTGTGACAGGTTTCTAATTTTTTATTTTCTTTAGGTTTTAACTATCTGTTCAGTTTAAATATGTAATCAGTAAGACATCTCAGCAGATAGGAAAAAGATGTACTTTTAATAAAAAAATATTAAAAATACCCCCAAACACCCCAAAACATAATACGGTCTAAGGACTTTCTGATGAGATTGACTCTTTATACCATGCCCATCACTTTATTCCTTGTGTTTATTTTCTGTGCAAAGACACCATGACTAAATCAAGCACCTAAAATAATTGCTTAAGGAATGAACATTTTTTTCTATGCTCTGGTTAATGGAGAAAGAAACTATGTCCCTTGCAGAGGTTATTCAGCCCACCGTGATTGCCTTGCTTTCTCTAATAAGTGTAGAAGGAATGCATCCTGCTAAATTAATTGCTTTAATTAGCTGCCTAAAACTAAACTAGGCTGTTGAATTTTGAGGATTGTTCTGGGAAGAATTTTCCAGGATAATCCTTGGGGGTTGCACTATTTCATTAATATAATACTTAGTTTAGTTAAGAAACAGTATTTAAATATAAGAGATGCTGATTTTGCATATTTAACCTTTCTTTGATGTTAATATTCCTAAATTTTTTTTGCCTTTTTTTTTTCTTGTTTATAACTAGTTTTAAACCCTAAGACATTCACAAGTAAAAAATATGGTCAGTGTACTACAGTCAGTGTGAATACTTTTACAAAGCCGTGGGATCAATATGACAAACTGCCCCTCAATTACTTGTAGTAATTATTAGAGTTTAATTTGAAGGAAACAAAAGATGTTGAATTTATATTCTTGACTTAAAGACCAATTCTCCAGTTACTTTTGAATTACAAAGATTGGCAAGAGCTGGTAATGACAGTTAGTGCTTTATTTAGGACTGTAGTGGTCAAAGTGCATGTCCAGAACACTAAATACAGTTCCTGAATTGCTAAAATGTGACTCAGCTGTATTCCAATCTTTATTCAATTTGTACTATGGACAGGTAACTGAAATGGAGAGAAATAATGGATATATGCTACATGGATAGTCCTCATTTTCTGGAGCCAATGAAGGATGGGTCTGGCAACTGAGAACAGCCAGTGTTTGTGTTCAGTTATATTACATGTCCACCCATAATAATGAATAATAGGAGTTTTAGCTAGTGTAGAACAACACAGGTGTCTTTAGTGTACTGGTACAAAGGTAATTTGTAAGAGTTATTGTCATGCTTAACTCCAGGCAGCAAAGAAGCCAGACATCAGTTCTCACTCACTCACTCACTCACTCACTCACTCACTCACTCACTCACTCACTCACTCACTCACTCACTCACTCACTC